>JAJQOW010000545.1:0-101479 GCA_037975125.1 Latrodectus hesperus
AGTGTCCTTCAGATAGACACCATCTTTATGTGTAGAGAAGTGTGAAAGATGATTCTCATCTGACCATACATTTGTCTTATTTATCAATCTACCCGATTTTGTCGCGGTGACATCATTGTAGAGAAAATTTAGCCTTGACATCAGTGACATGTGGCAAGAGAATTGCTTTTCTGCAGTAAGTGCTCTGTTTATGAAGGAGCCTCGTAACACTAGTCATTGAGTTGGAGAACACATATTCTGTTTGAATTCTGCAGTCATTAAGGCTGTACTGTTTTCATTATGGCGTTACAATCCACTCTTATTTAAGTACTAGTTTGTCTTACTTTAGACACTATACCTCTAAAAACCCCTAAAACTGGGATGTTGAACACAGTTGTTCTAATTGGTCAGACTCTTATAATTTGGCCTTTTTAAAAGTCAGCGATGTCCGACATACAAAGCTTTTGAGGAAAATCCAAAACATATATAATTCCTCTAATGTTGTCTCTTATTGCCCTGATAGATAGCAAAAAAAGGAAATAAAGATTTAATATATTTCGCATATTAGCGAAAAAGTAATCATAAGCCCCCTATGCATTCCCTGAAAAGAGAATAAAATTATGACAACACTAACCTCGGATGATCCATCAAAATCGAGCGCGTTTGTATTCAAATTCTCACTATCCCATGCTGGATCACTTATACCCCTTCTTCTGGCACTTCTACAGCATTTACTATTCCATTTAATTCCACTAACGGAATTCCGAAATCGATGAACTAATTCAAAATATATTATAATATCAACATATATATTTACTATACGAGGTTTGTCCGGATAATACGTATAAAAATTGAATAATAACTTTATTTTACTGTTTGCAGTCAACGCCAGGTGGCACTACTGCTGTAACCAATCCCATCAACGCTCAGTTCGAATCAGACCGCTCTGCGTGTAAATAGGAGTGTGTGACTGCTTGTTGAAAGTTACCCTTTTTCACCTGCCGTTGGCATGAAGCTATATCTGATTGAGGAACAGCGCATCAACATCAAGTTTCTTGCAAAGCTGGGCAAGAATGGCCGTGATATTTTTGAATGCTTCAAACAAAATTACAGAGGAAATTCTCTGAAGAAACCAACCGTGAACAAGTGGTTAAAAGGTTCCGGGAAGGCCGAGAAGACGTGAAAGATGACCCTCGCCCAGGACGCAAGTCGCCATCGAGTTCTTATGAAAATGTTGAACGAATTCGGGCTTGAGTTCTTAAAGACCGTAGATTGACAGTCAGAATGATTGTTGACGAGCTGTCAATAACCAAAACAATCGTTCACAAAATTTTGACACAAAAACTTGAAATGAAGAAATTGTGTGCGAAAATCGTACCGAAGCTCACCCCTCAGGGGGTTTACCTTCTTTAGGTAAACACGGGTGTCACAATCCCGAGGTACCCCAGTGATCTGTCCTCTTCTTTCTCTTCTCTACTCTTCTGCTTTTTCTTCCTCTTCTCCCTCAGTGTGGTTGCCTCGTAAGAGGTTGAGGGCTCCCCTTGAGTAGCTTTCGCCGCTCTGTTGCTATTAGCTACTCTTGAGGACTAAATCACCCACGTGTTTGCCGTGCGTGGAGACCCGTGTCCCTGGAAAGGAGGATCCTGGTAATTGAGGCCTCCAGAGACCAACACATTACTTTGGCCTCTGCTTCAGGTAAACGGGAGGTGTGTTGTGGTCCTCAGCACATCAATCGGCTTTATGGATCAAGCGATCGGTACATCTACTGGGTGACTCGTTAAGGGTGGAGGCCACTTCAGGGATGTACTGTGAGCGTATAGGACCTGGCTAGCACTGGTGCAGCTGGTCTGCATCCCCTTGTTGGACTCGGTGGTGGGTGGTGCGGTCAGGTCCCGAAATTTTATTTAGAATTTGTGGAGAAATCAAAATTTTCATCTCTCCCGCGGGAGCAACAAATAGATAAATCTAATGCAAAATACTTTGTAATTAAAAGGAAGGAGGGAACTTTTGAAAAGGTATCCCCCTTCCTAATTGAAAAAGGAATATCGGGTAATATAGGGGAAGTTAAAAGTGTACGAAAA
This sequence comes from Latrodectus hesperus, assembly GCA_037975125.1. Taxonomy (NCBI): domain Eukaryota; kingdom Metazoa; phylum Arthropoda; class Arachnida; order Araneae; family Theridiidae; genus Latrodectus; species Latrodectus hesperus. The sequence continues at coordinate 2,061 of JAJQOW010000545.1, forward strand.
TTGAGATCTGGAGACTTGATGATTGAGGTTGCAAATGCAACTCAGGCTAATCTGCTATCTAACATGAAATTGTTAGGAAATTTAGAGGTAACTGTGTCACCTCATGGGAGTTTAAATTTTTCTCGTGGTGTTATATCCGCAAAAGATTTGTTGAATACGCCGACGGATGAAATTCTTGAAAATCTAAGTAATCAGAAGGTCTGTGAAGTTAGACGTATTACAGTCAGAAGAGATGGGAAGTTTATTGATACCAAACATCTCATTCTGACTTTTGCGTCTCCAGACCTTCCACAGCATATCAAAGCTGCTTATCTGAATTTACCCGTCCGGCCATATATTCCAAATCCGCTGCGATGCTTCCAATGCCAACGATTTGGACATTCGAGAAACGCTTGCAGGGGCCAACTTACTTGCGCACGTTGCGCTGTAGTTGGCCACGATAGCTCGACCTGCACAGCGAAGGAGAAATGTGTCAATTGTAAAGGAGACCATCCCTCCTACTCTCGAAGTTGTCCACAGTGGGCATTTGAGAAGGAAATCACCACGATAAAAATCACTACAAATTGTTCATACCCTGAGGCACGGCATCAAGTTACCTCACGCAGTCCTAAGCCTGGGTTAAGCTATGCAACCGTTACAAAAAAGTCACCAGATCCATTAGTACTCAAACAGAGACTGTATCACTTCCCCTTGTTAGATTACCCCAAACATCAACTTTAAAGCCAAAATCTATATCTACTTCAATAAGTAAAAGAAAAGCTCCTACGACTAAATCAAGAGTCACGAAGGCGTACAAATTAAAATCTGCAAAAGAGGGTTCAAATCGACCCTCCCTATCCACCCGTAAAGCCTTGTCCCTGGAGGCTGACGCTGTTTCCTTACATCCTTCGGACAAAGACTTATCGCTCGAGGAGATGTCAGATGACACGCTTTCCAGCTCCGGGAAAGGAGCTTTTCAAATTAAAAAATAACTTCCTTTGTTTCTTGGAACTGCCATGGTTTGCGTTCACATCATGATGACATCAAGACCATAATTTCAGCCTACAACCCCGCATGTTTTGCACTTCAGGAAACCTTCCTGAAGTCCAGTAATAACTTTCTCATGCGTGGGTTTAAAAGCTTTAGAAAAGACTGTGGTGACGATGGTGCAGTGTCTGGAGGTGTTTGTATATTAACATCTAATACTTTTCCCAGCACTGCCCATCCATTGAATACTACTCTACAGGCTGTAGCTGTGCGAATTCACACATCATGCTTGTTGACAGTCTGTAGTTTGTATTTGCCACCACACGATGTCATCCGCCAAGAGGAACTCGATGCATTAATAGATCAGCTGCCAACACCATTTATGTTGTTAGGTGACTTTAACGGCCATAGTTCTTTGTGGGGAAATGATAATACTAATTCTCGCGGTCGGCAGATAGAGCGGTTTATTTCAGACAACAGTCTCTGTCTGCTTAATACCGACGAGAAAACTTATTTCCATGTACCCACAAGAACATTTCATTCTCTCGATCTGGCCATTTGTTCACCATCTCTTCTGCCATTGTTAAATTTAAGTGTAGGAAATGATCTGCACAACAGCGATCATTTTCCTCTCGTCATCTCCCAGACTGGAAGTAGTAGTGTAGGACAACGCCTACCTACTTACGTGTACAGTCGGGCAGATTGGACTTTATTTAGACAATTGGCAGTTATTGATAACGAAATGGTTATGATCGTAGATGTTGATGATGCCGTATGTAAAGTCACCGAAACAATTACTAATGCAGCTGATTCTTCAATACCTAAGAGTTCCCGTATACCACACAGGCGTTGCAAACCTTGGTGGAATGAAGAATGTCAAAAAACCTATAAGAAACAGAGGAAGTTATGGGGGTTATTTAGAAGATACCCCACAACGGAGAATCTTATCGCCTTTAAGAGAGCAAAAGCATTAGCTCGCAGAACTCGTCGCCGAAGTCAGAAGGAATCCTGGTCTCGCTATGTATCCTCAATTACTTCTTCCACATCCAGTAAACAGTTATGGAGAAAAGTAAAAGCAGCCAATGGAATATATAGGGAATTGTCTATTCCAATCTTAAATTCCGGAGCTGCTGTGTACTCTTCTCCAAAGGACATCGCTAACGTCCTTGGTGAAACCTTTGCTAGTGTCTCAAGCACAGACTCTTATAGTCCTTCGTTCTTAAGGACAAAGAGTCGTGCTGAGCGAACACAAATTCGTTTCAACCATGGACAAGCTTTGCCTTACAACTGTGAATTTCGGATGTTGGAATTGAAGAGAGCATTACAGCAGGCCAATAATACCAGTCCAGGACCTGATGGAATCAGCTATCAAATGCTTCGTCATTTAAGTCCAGATTCCCTATCGAACTTATTAATTTTGTTCAATAGGATCTGGACAGAAAACACATTTCCATCACCTTGGAGCGAAGCAATAGTGATTCCAATCCTTAAGGCTGGTAAGGATCCTTCTGTTCCTTCGAGTTATCGACCAATAGCTCTGACGAGTTGCTTATGTAAGACTCTCGAACGTATGGTCAACGCCCGTTTCGGATATGTCTTAGAAATAAATAAATGTATTCATGTAAATCAGAGTGGCTTCCGTAAAGGAAGATCCACTCTTGATAATATTACTTACTTGGAAACCCAAATCCGCAACGCTTTGGTGCGGAGGAACCATCTGGTTTCCATTTTCTTTGACATCGAGAAGGCATATGACCGTACATGGCGATATGGAATTCTCCGTACATTATATGATTTTGGCTTTCGGGGTAATCTTCCGATATTCCTAAAAAATTTTCTACGCTCCCGTTTTTTTAAAGTACGTTTTGGAACAGTATATTCCAATACTTTTATTCAAGCCGAGGGTGTACCCCAAGGCTCTATTTTAAGTGTCACACTTTTTAACTTGTACATAAGTTGCATCCTTCATCAAATTTCACCTCCTGTATATGGCACGCTTTATGTTGATGACCTGCAAATTTCATGTGAGGGTTCTAACATGCGTTTAATTGAGAGACAACTACAAACAACTGTCAACAAACTTGCTGCATGATGTGCTGAGAATGGCCACACATTATCTCCTAGTAAGAGTAATTGTATCCATTTTTGCAAGAAGACCAGCCTACATAATGATCCTACAATCTGCATAAATAATACACCTATCCATGTTGTCAACGAGATAAAATTTCTGGGAATAACTTTTGACCGGAAGTTAAATTTTCTTCCGCATGTTCTTCATTTGCGGAAGAAGTGCGAGCGATCGCTTAATATCCTCAAGGTGCTTTCTAATACATCTTGGGGTGCTGATCGCACGGCACTACTTCGTGTTTACCAGTCATTAATTTTATCTCGTATTGACTATGGGTGTTCTGTGTATGGATCTGCTAGGCCTTCCGTTTTACGCAGATTGGATACAATACATCACTCTGCTTTGAGAATATGTTCAGGCGCATTCCGCACATCACCCGTCCGGAGTCTATATGCAATATGTCAACAACTGCCTTTAGACCTGAGACGAATGCAGCTGTCTCTCAATTATTATGCAAAAATCATGTCGGACCCTCATCATCCATTACGTTCCATGACTACTACACCTGCACTAATGAGGCTGTATGACGCACGTGCATACAGCATTCCACCTTTTCTCACACGAACAAAAGCTAGTCTCTCATTATCTGACCTATATGGAGTCCGTTTTGACAAAACGGACTATTTGTCTCATCCACCTTGGTATGATCCACAGATTAAAATCATCAATCCTTTTGCTTGCTTTAGAAAATCAGACACAGCAACTACTGTTTTCCAGCAGCTATATGCCTCACATCGCTGTCAGTACACTACGTACACACCAATTTTCACAGATGGATCAAAATCTGCAGGACATGTTGGATGTGCTGTAGTTACTGAAAACAAAACTCTTAGCTACAGCCTCCATTCGTCCTGCTCCATCTTCTCTGCTGAAGCAACTGCTATTTACCAAGCTCTTCAGCAGATGAATACATGTGAAACTCGTAAATACTGTGTGTACACTGACAGTTTGAGTGTGTTGGAAGCTTTGCGGAACAGTAGTTTTGACTGTCATCCTGTTGTGTCTAGAATTTTCCGAGCATTAGATTCCCTTGCTGGCAAGGGATACGACATTATTTTCTGCTGGATCCCAAGTCATGTAGGTCTCGATGGCAATGAGAGGGCTGATGCAGCTGCTAAATCTGCATCCGGCCCATCTCTTCCATCCATTCCTTTGTTAGATGTGAGAAGGTGTGTTAAAAAATTTACTCAAGATCTTTGGCAGGAGTCTTGGAACATGCAGGTCACTAATAAATTGCATGCCATATTCCCATATATCACCACATTAACAGTCTTACCGTTACGAAGTGCTGATGTTCGTCTGACTCGCCTTCGTATCGGACACACACGTTTCACACACAGACATTTGTTCTTAAACGAATTAAATCCATGGTGTGAAACGTGTGATGAACCATTTACTATATATCATATTTTAATCTCATGTCAAGATTTTAACCATTTACGTTTACATTTTTTTAAAACAGATATTTTAACATTATTTGATTTATTGGGAGAACCTCCAAATAGAAATCTATTTGCCTTCTTAAGAGCAATAGATTTTCTCCATTTTATTTTAAATTTACTGAATAGTTTTATATTTTTAAATTATGAATTTTTTATTTACACTATATACACTGTTTTTTGTATTTTAATAGGATTTTTATGTTGCTTGGGTTTTCTTTATTTTAATTAAAAAATAAAAAATAAAATAAATAAATAAAAAATCAAAGATTGGCGCAGTTTGTCCTATTTTGGACCTTGCGCCAGAAAACCCAACCAACCAACCAACTATCGTTCGAGGAGATGTCAGATGACATGCCTTCCAGCTCCGGGAGAGGAGCTTTTCAAACTACATAATAACTTCCTTTGTTTCTTGGAACTGCCATGGTTTGCGTTCCCATCATGATGACATCAAGTCTATAATTTCAACCTACAACCCTGCATGCATTGCACTTCAGGAAACATTCCTGAAGTCCAGCAATAGCTTCTCCATGCGTGGGCTTAAAAGTTTTAGAAAAGACTGTGGTGACGATGGTGCAGTGTCTGGAGGTGTTTGCATTTTAACATCCAACAACTATCCCAGCACTGCCCAGCATTTAAATACTACACTACAGGCTGTAGCTGTGCGAATTCATACATCATGCTTGTTGACAGTCTGTAGTTTGTATTTGCCGCCACACGATGTCATCCGCCAAGAGGAACTTGATGCATTAATAGATCAGCTGCCAACACCATTTCTGCTGTTAGGTGACTTTAACGGCCATGGTTCTTTGTGGGGAAATGATGATACTAATTCTCGCGGTCGGCAGATAGAGCGGTTTATTTCAGATAATAGTCTGTTTGCTTAATACCGATGAGAAGACATATTTCCATGTACCCACAAGAACGTTTCATTCTCTCGATCTAGCCATCTGTTCTCCATCTCTTCTGCCATTGTTAAATCTAATAGTAGGAAATGATCTGCATAACAGCGATCATTTTCCTCTCGTCATCTCCCAGACTGGAGGTAGTAGTGTAAGACAACGCTTACCTACTTACGTGTACAGTCGGGCAGATTGGACGTTATTTACACAATTGGCAGTTGTTGATGATAAAATGGTTTCGATCGAAGATATTGATATTGCCGTCAGTAAAGTCACTGAAACAATTAAGAATGCAGCTGATGCATCAATACTTAAGAGTTCCTCTATACCACACAGGCGTTGCAAACCTTGGTGGAACAAACAATGCCAAGAAACATATAAAAAACAGAGGAAGTTATGGGGAATATTTAGGAGGTACCCCACAACGGAGAATCTTATCGCCTTTAAAAGAGCAAAAGCATTAGCTCGCAGAGCCCGTCGTCGAAGTCAGAAGGAATCCTGGTCCTGCTATGTATCTTCAATTACATCTTCAACTTCCAGTAAGCAGTTGTGGAGAAGGGTGAAAGCAGCCAATGGAATTTATAGAGAATTTTCTATTCCTATTTTAAAATCCGGAGCTGCTATATACTCTTCTCCTACGGATATTGCTAACGTCCTTGGTGAAGCATTTGCTAACGTCTCAAGCTCGAACTCTTATAGTCCTTCGTTCTTGAGGACTAAGAGTCGTGCTGAGCGAGTACCAATTCGCTTCAACCATCGACATACTTTACCGTACAACTGTGAATTTGGAATGTTTGAATTGAAGAAAGCTTTACAGCAGGCCAAGAATACCAGTCCAGGACCTGATGGAATCAGTTATCTCATGCTTCAACATTTGAGTCCAGACTCCCTGTTGAACTTACTTTACCTGTTCAATAGGATCTGGACGGAAAATGAATTTCCATCTCTATGGCAAGAAGCAATAGTGATTCCTGTCCTAAAGGCTGGTAAGGATCCTTCAGATCCTTCAAATTATCGACCAATTGCTCTAACGAGCTGCTTATCTAAGACTCTCGAACGTATGGTCAACGCCCGTCTCGTATATGTCTTAGAAAAAAATAAATGTATACATATTAATCAGAGTGGCTTCCGTAAGGAGAGATCCACTCTTGATAATATCACATATTTGGAGACGCAAATCCGCAATGCTTTTGTGCGGAGGAACCATCTGGTCTCCATTTTCTTTGACATCGAGAAGGCATACGACCGTACATGGCGATATGGAATTCTCCGTTCACTATATGATTTTGGCTTTCGGGGTAATCTGCCGATATTCCTACAAAATTTTTTATGCTCCCGTGGTTTTAAAGTACGTATTGGAAACTATACTTCCAATACTTTTACACAATCTGAGGATGTTCCTCAGGGCTCTATTTTAAGCGTCACACTTTTTAGTCTCTTCATCACTAACATTCTTCATCAGCTTCCATCATCCGTACATGGTACTTTGTTTGTAGACGACCTGCAAATATCATGCGAGGGGTCTAATATGCGATTAATTGAGAGACAACTGCAAACAGCAGTTAACAAACTTGCTGCATGGTGTGCTGAGAATGGCCATACTTTATCACCAAGCAAGAGTAAATGTGTCCACTTCTGTAGAAAGACTAGCTTGCATAATGATCCAATAATTTACATCAACAACACTCCAATACAAGTAGTCAATGAAATAAAATTCTTGGGTATTATCTTTGACAGAAAATTGACCTTTCTTCCGCATATTTTACATTTGCGGAAGAAGTGTGAGCGATCGCTTAATATCCTCAAGGTGTTGTCAAATACATCTTGGGGTGCAGATCGCACATCACTACTTCGAATTTATCAGTCATTGATTTTATCCCGCATTGACTACGGATGTGTTGTTTACGGATCAGCTAGATCTTCTGTTTTACGAAGACTGGACACAGTTCATCACTCTGCTTTGAGGATATGTTCTGGGGCATTCCGCACATCACCCGTCCAGAGTCTATACGTTGTATGCCATCAACTACCGTTGGACCTGAGACGAATGCAGCAAACTCTCAATTATTATGCAAAAATTATTTCGACCCCGCATCACCCACTACGTTCCATGATTCCTAATGCCTCTCTTAAAAGACTTTTTGATGCTCGACCAATGAGCATCCCACCTTTTCTCACACGAGCTAAATCACATCTATAGCTCACAGACCTATGTGATGTTCAGATAGAGTCTATAGACCAATATCTCTATCCACCTTGGTATGAACCAACAAATACATTTATAAATACTTTTGCTCAATTTAGAAAATCTGACACAACACCTATTGTTTTTCAACAGCTATATTGTTCTCATCGCTGTCAGAACCAATCTTACAAACCTGTATTCACGGATGGATCTAAGACCTCAGGACATGTCGGCTGTGGAATTTTTATCAATAACATGACTTTTAGCTACAGCCTACATTCGTCCTGCTCCATCTTTACTGCTGAAGCCACAGCTATTTATTATGCGCTTCAGCATGTGAATACAGATGATTATCTTCAATACTGTATCTATACTGACAGCATGAGTATTTTAGAGGCTTTGAAAAACAATAGCGTTACATGTCATCCAGTTGTGTCCAGAATTTTTAAAGTATTAGATTCCCTTGCTGACAAGGGAAAAGAAATTGTATTTTGTTGGGTACCAAGCCACATGGGTCTTGATGGAAACGAGAGAGCGGATGCAGCTGCAAAGGCTGCTGAAGATCCAATTTTACCATCGGTTCCGCTCTCAGATGTGAGAAAGGGTAGAAAAAGATTTATATTTGGTCTTTGGCAGGAATCGTGGAACTTGCAGGTCGGAAACAAACTGCATAGCATTTTCTCATCCCTCACTTCATTATCAGTTTTACCGTTACGAAGTGCTGATGTCCGTTTGACTCGCCTTCGTATCGGACACACACGTTTCACACACAGGCACTTATTTCTAAGTGAGTTGGGTCCATGGTGTGAAACGTGTGATGAACCCTACACAGTATATCATATTTTAATCTCATGTCAAGATTTTAACCATTTACGATTACACTTTTTTAAAACTGATATTTTAACTTTATTGGATATATTGGGAGATCCACCCCATAGAAACCTATTTGCATTTTTGAGAACTATAGGTTTCTTAAATTTTATTTAAAATATATATATATTTAATTATTATTTGCTTTTTATATTTCATAAAAAGATTTTAAAATTATATTTACACTGATTTTTGTTTTTTAAAATTTTAATGTTGTTTGGGTTTTTTGAAAAAAATAAATAAATAAAATAAAGTAAATCAACAATAATTTTAGACTTGGCGCAGTTTGTCCTCTTTGGACCTTGCGCCAGAAAACCCAACCAACCAGCCGTACAACAATATGCCAAAAGCTTCCTGCAGATTTTGAGGAAAAACTACTAACATTTCAGCGGTATGTCATCACACTTCGGAAGGAAAAGAATTTTTCAAAGAGGCAAATTTGCAACGATGACGAGACGCCAATTTGGTTTGATATGCCTCGTAACTACACCATTACGGAGAAGGGGACTAAGGAAGTTATCATCAAAATTTCGGGATAAGAAAAACATTGCGTAACAATGATGCTGCAAATAACAGCAGACGGGTGCAAACTTCCCCCTTTCTTAATCTTCTAAGAAAAACATCCCCTTTATCCCCTAAGAATGAAAAGCTGTTCCCAGATGATGTCCTGATTCGAAACAAAGAAAAGGGGTGAATGACGGAATCATTAATGCTTGATTGACTCCGAAATGCATGGGAACGAGATCCCGGTGGGCTTTTCAATCTACCATCAATGTTTTGGACGTATTTTGTGGTCATCTCACCGACGACGTAAAAAAGAAGATGCACAGCCTATGCAGTGATCTTGTTATCATTCCTGGGGGGATGACGTCTGTGTTACAACCCCTGGACGTTAGTATAAATAAACTTTTTAAGGGGTACGCTCAGGCGAAGTACAAAAAATGGTTTTGTCAGCCAAACCATGAATTGGTCCCGACAGAAAAAATTAAGCGTGCTGCACCGCACATTGTTTCACACTGGGTTTCCGCTGCCTGGAAAAGCATCGAAGCACCAATTATTGTGAAATCTTTCAAGAAATGCTGCATTTCAAATTTATTGAATGGCAGTGTAGATGACGTGCTCTGGAACGCCGAGGATGATGAGGAAAGAAGAAACGAATCTGCTTCTGACGAAGAGCGCTGCGAGGATTCCAGTGATGAAAACATTAGTGAATGAAGACGTTTCATATTAATCACTGATTGTAGAAACTGTTAGCTAGATAGAAATGTTACGATTTATTTCATGTTCATATTTTAGGATAGGCACCGTATATACGGTAGTGGTAATTAACAATGTTTGTTTCACATAACAATAGCACACTAATAGGTTAATTCTATGTTCTGCTACTTTATGTATAAATTCATGTTGTATGAAATATGGTATCTAAATTTAAATAAAATTATCATACCATTCATTGAAAGTTTATATACAAATCCATTGTTGTGTAAAATAAGATTCCATAAATTCTTCATACCATTGATGCGCATTACATTCGCCGACAAACAATTTTTTTATTATTTAAAGTTTTAAAATGGGGATGCGCTTTAGATTTGCATAAATACTGTACATGTGATAATTTTTTATTTTTTATACCAACAGATTACTTATTAAATGACACATTTTCATGACATATTAAACATTTGTTTAAATTACATATATTAAATTAAATCCTCTAAGAAGTCCCCTCAGGGGGTTTACCTTCTTTAGGTAAACACGGGTGTCACAATCCCGAGGTACCCTAGTGATCTGTCCTCTTCTTTATTTTCTCCTCTCTTCTACTCTTCTGCTTTTTCTTCCTCTTCTCCCTCAGTGTGGTTGCCTCGTAAGAGGTTGAGGGCTCCCCTTGAGTAGCTTTCGCCGCTCTGTTGCTATTAGCTACTCTTGGTGACTAAATCACCCACGTGTTTGCCGTGCGTGGAGACCCGTGTCCCTGGAAAAGAGGGTCCTGGTAATTGAGGCCCCCAGAGACCAACACATTACTTTGGCCTCTGCTTCAGGTAAACGGGAGGTGTGTTGTGGTCCTCAGCACATCAATCGGCTTTATGGATCAAGCGATCGGTACATCTACTGGGTGACTCGATAAGGGTGGAGGCCACTTCAGGGATGTACTGTGAGCGTATAGGACCTGGCTAGCACTGGTGCAGCTGGTCTGCATCCCCTTGTTGGACTCGGTGGTGGGTGGTGCGGTCAGGTCCCGAAATTTTATCTCTAATCTCATGGAGAATAAAAATTATTCTACTCTCCCTCGGGAGCAATTTTTGAACAATAAAGAAATAAAATTTTTTATTATTAAAAGAAAGGAGGGTTCTTTTGAACAAGTATCTCCCTTTCTTATACAAAAGGGAATATCTGGTTTAATTGGGGAAGTGAAGACCGTACGTAAGTTAAGATCAGGTGACTTATTGCTAGAGGCTGCTAACTCTACACAAGCAGCTATGCTTAGTAGCATGCAAAAGTTAGCTAACATGGAGGTAACTGTCTCGCCTCACGGTAATCTAAATTTTTCCCAAGGAGTAATTTCCGCTAGGGATTTGTTGAACTCGCCGACGGATGAGATACTCGAAAATTTGCAGAGTCAGAAGGTCTGTGCAGTTAAACGCATTACTGTCAGAAGAGATGATAAGTTCATAGACACTAAACATCTCATTCTGACCTTTGCGACTCCAGACCTTCCAGACAACATTAAAGCTGCTTATATGAGCCTCCCCGTTCGGCCTTATATTCCAAATCCCTTGCGTTGTTTTCAATGCCAACGTTTTGGGCACTCGAGAGGTGCTTGCAGAGGCAAACCCACCTGCGCTCGCTGCGCGGTGGTTGGCCACGATAGCTCAAACTGTACAGCCAAGGAGAGATGTGTCAACTGTCATGGTGACCACCCCTCCTACTCTCGAAGTTGTCCTCAATGGGTAATTGAAAAAGAAATTACTACTTATAAGGTGAAAAATAAATGTTCCTACCCTGAGGCAAGAAAACTAGTTACCTCTCGCACACCGCAGCCTGGTGTGAGTTATGCGGCCGCTGCAAAAAAGGTCACCAGATCCGCTGGTACACAAACCGAATCGGTTCCACTTCCCCTTATTAAATTACCCCAAACTTCAACATCAAAGCCAAAATCTGTCTCATCAACATTGAGCAAAAGAAAAGCTCCTTTGACTAAAACAAAAGTAACCAAGGCTTATAAATTAAAATCTTCAAAGGAGGGTTCAAATCGACCCTCCATATCCACCCGTAAAGCCTTGTCCCTGGAGGCTGACGCTGTATCTTTACATCCCTCGGAAGAGGATTTATCTCTCGAGGAGATGTTAGAAGACACGCTTTCCAGCTCCGGGAGAGGAGCTTTTCAAACTACATAATAACTTCCTTTGTTTCTTGGAACTGCCATGGTTTGCGTTCCCATCATGATGACATCAAGTCTATAATTTCAGCCTACAACCCCGCATGCATTGCACTTCAGGAAACTTTCCTGAAGTCCAGCAATAACTTCTCCATGCGTGGGTTTAAAAGCTTTAGAAAAGACTGTGGTGACGATGGTGCAGTGTCTGGAGGTGTTTGTATATTAACATCTAATACTTTTCCCAGCACTGCCCATCCATTAAATACTACTCTACAGGCTGTTGCTGTAAGAATTCATACTTCATTATTATTAACAGTCTGTAGTTTATATTTACCACCACATGATGTCATCCGCCAAGAGGAACTCAATGTATTAATAGATCAGCTGCCGACACCATTTCTACTGTTAGGTGACTTTAACGGCCATAGTTCTTTGTGGGGAAGTGATGATACTAATTCTCGCGGTCGGCAGATAGAGCGGTTTATTTCAGACAACTGTCTCTGTCTGCTTAATACCGACGAGAAGACTTATTTCCATGTACCCACAAGAACATTTCATTCTCTCGATCTGGCCATTTGTTCACCATCTCTTCTGCCATTGTTAAATTTAAATGTAGGAAATGATCTGCATAATAGCGATCATTTTCCTCTCGTCATCTCCCAGACTGGAGGTAGTAGTGTAGAACAACGTCTACCTACTTACGTGTACAGTCGGGCAGATTGGACGTTATTTACACAATTGGCAGTTATTGATAACGAAATGGTTATGATCGTAGATATTGATGATGCCGTAAGTAAAGTCACCGAAACAATTACTAATGCAGCTGACGCATCTATACCTAAGAGTTCCTCTATACCAAACAGGCGTTGCAAACCTTGGTGGAATGATGAATGTCAAAAAACCTATAAGAAACAGAGGAAGTTATGGGGGTTATTTAGAAGATACCCCACAACGGAGAATCTTATCGCCTTTAAGAGAGCCAAAGCATTAGCTCGCAGAACTCGTCGACGAAGTCAGAAGGAATCCTGGTCGCGCTATGTATCCTCAATTACTTCTTCCACATCCAGTCAACAGTTGTGGAGAAGAGTGAAAGCAGCCAATGGAATATATAGAGAATTTTCTATTCCTATTTTGAAATCCGGAGCTGCTGTATACTCTTCTCCTGAGGACATCGCTAACGTCCTTGGTGAAACCTTTGCCAGCGTCTCAAGCAACGACTCTTATAGTCCTTCGTTCTTACGGACAAAGAGTCGTGCTGAGCGAACACAAATTCATTTCAACCATGGACAAGCTTTGCCTTACAACTGTGAATTTCGGATGTTGGAATTGAAGAGAGCATTACAGCAGGCCAATAATACCAGTCCAGGACCCGATGGAATCAGCTATGAAATGCTTCGTCATTTAAGTCCAGATTCTCTGTTGAACTTGTTGTTATTGTTCAATAGGATCTGGACTGAAAACAAATTTCCATCACTTTGGAGCGAAGCAATAGTGATTCCGATCCTTAAGGCTGGTAAGGATCCTTCTGTTCCTTCACACTACCGACCAATAGCTCTGACGAGTTGCTTATGTAAGACTCTCGAACGTATGGTCAACGCCCGTCTCGTATATGTCCTAGAAACAAATAAATGTATTCATATCAATCAGAGTGGCTTCCGTAAAGGAAGATCCACTCTTGATAACATCATATATTTGGAAACGCAGATCCGCAACGCCTTTGTGCGGAGGAATCATCTCGTTTCCATTTTCTTCGACATAGAGAAGGCATATGACCGTACATGGCGATATGGAATTCTCCGTTCACTATATGATTTTGGCTTTCGGGGTAATCTTCCGATATTCCTGAAGAATTTCTTACGCTCCCGTGTTTTCAAAATACGTATTGGAACAGTTCTTTCCAATAGTTTTATCCAAGCCGAGGGTGTACCCCAAGGCTCTATTTTAAGTGTCACCCTTTTTAACTTGTACATAAGTCGCATCCTCCATCAAATTTCACCTCCTGTATATGGCACACTTTATGTTGATGACCTGCAAATATCATGTGAGGGTTCTAACATGCGTTTAATTGAGAGACAACTACAAACAACTGTCAACAAACTTGCTGCATGGTGTGCAGAGAATGGCCACACATTGTCTCCTAGCAAGAGTAATTGTGTCCATTTCTGCAAGAAGACCAGCCTACATAATGATCCTACTATCAGTATTAATAATACACCTATCCCTGTTGTCAACGAGATAAAATTTCTGGGAATAACTTTTGACCGAAAATTAAACTTTCTTCCGCATGTTATTCATTTGCGGAAGAAGTGCGAGCGATCGCTTAATATCCTCAAGGTGCTTTCTAATACATCTTGGGGTGCTGATCGCACGGCACTACTTCGTGTCTACCAGTCATTAATTTTATCTCGTATTGACTATGGGTGTGCTGTGTATGGATCGGCTAGGTCTTCCGTTCTGCGCAGATTGGATACAATGCATCACTCTGCTTTGAGAATATGCTCAGGCGCATTCCGCACATCACCCGTCCAGAGTCTATATACAATCTGCCAACAACTGCCTTTAGACCTGAGACGAATGCAGGTGTCTCTCAATTATTATGCAAAAATTATGTCTGACCCTCATCATCCATTACGTTCCATGACTACTACTCCTGCACTTATAAGGCTGTATGACGCACGTTCATACAGCATTCCACCTTTTCTCACTCGGACAAAGTCCAACTTATTATTTTCAGACCTATGTGATGTCCGTTTAGACAAAACGGACTTTCTTCTACATCCACCTTGGTATGATCCACAGATTCAAATCATTAATGCTTTTGCTCGTTATAGAAAATCAGACACAACAACTACTGTCTTCCAGCAGCTATATGCCTCACATCGCTGTCAGTATACCACGTATACACCGGTATTCACCGATGGATCAAAATCTGCAGGACATGTTGGTTGTGCTGTAGTTGTGGAGAACAAAACTCTTAGCTACAGCCTCCATCCATCCTGTTCCATCTTCTCTGCTGAAGCCATAGTCATTTATCAAGCTCTTCAGCAGATGAATACATGTGATGGTTCCAAGTACTGTGTTTATACTGACAGTTTGAGTGTATTGGAAGCTTTGCGGAGCAGTAGTTTTAACTGTCATCCTGTTGTGTCTAGAATTTTCCGAGCATTAGATTCCCTTGCTGGCAAGGGATATGACATCATTTTCTGCTGGATCCCAAGTCACGTAGGTCTTGATGGCAATGAAAGGGCTGATGCAGCTGCTAAATCTGCATCTGGCCCGTGTCTTCCATCAGTTCCTTTGTCTGACGTGAGAAAAATGTTAAAATATTAATCCATTCTCTTTGGCAGGAGTCATGGAACATGCAGGTCAATAATAAACTGCGTGCCATATTTCCATACATCACCTCATTAGCAGTTTTACCGATACGGAGTGCTGATGTAAGATTAACCCGCCTTCGTATCGGACACACACGTTTCACACATAGACATTTGTTTCTAAATGAATTAAATCCTTGGTGTGAAACGTGTGATGAACCATTCACTGTTTATCATATTTTAATTTCATGTTCATATTTTAACCAATATCGTTTACACTTTTTTAACTGTGATATTTTAACATTACATGATTTACTTGGGGAATCACCCCACAGGAACCTATTTGCCTTTTTGAGGGCAATAGGTTTTTTACATAATATTGAATTTGTGTTTTCTAAATTTTAAATATATATATATTTTTGATTTTCATTTTATATTTTATAATTGGATTTTAATGTAAAATATATACACTGATTTTTGTTTTTTAAAGTTTTAATGTTGCTTGGGTTTTTTAAAAAAAAAATAAATAAATAAATAATGTAAATAAAATAAAATAAAAATTTAATTAAATATATGCTTCAAAACTTTATTTTTGGCGCAGCATGTCCATTTTTGGACCTTGCGCCATAAAACCCAACCAACCAACCAACCTCTAAGAAGTAATATCCGAAAGGAATTGTATCGATCTTGTTTTCTAAAATATGTCTTTTCTGATCATATTGCGATAATGCTAATTTATTTAAGGTGACTGTATACACCTCGTGACGTTTAGAGTGTATCGTGTTCATACTTGTCACGAGTTCTTTGTGGTCGAACAAAAATTTCTGATAGAAAATAAAATACATTATAAAGACTATGGCAGTCTTTTTTATACCTTGGAGCTTTTTGGTCTTTGTACCGTTAACTTTGAAAGCTTATATTTTGGACCTAAGTCCAATGCATTTTGACATGATATTTCCTTTTATTTCATCCTTCATTTTTCCAAGTGCCTTCGTATTAATTAATGGGATAGTCAGAAGTATCATACAAGTCGATGCTTTGCTTCATGTCTTCGTATACATCCTTAATGTAAATGAAGCTATCAGTATATAAAAGTTTAGGCTTCTAACCATATTTTGGTAACATCTTTGAATAATGCAAGTCGTACATAGGTGTCTTAAAGATATCAAGAACAACCATTCCTATAATTATTGATTTGTTGAATGTCAAAACTGTTCGTCGCATGTGTATAACAATTAGATCTTCAGAAAATATTGTGCAATCCTTAAAATTACTCCTAGCTATGCATTTTCAGTATTAAAACATAACTTAATATCCACTGTGTTTCGAATGTTCTCCATGGTTTTCCCAAACTCTATAGTTGCTGATGCTCGGAGTTGAGCATTTAATTCAATATAAATTTTTAACCATGCAGATTGAGTGAACTGAAGAATTCCATGTACCTTAGTAAGATAGACTATGACTAATTTATTGTTGTAAATTTCGGTAATGTAGTACATAGCGCTTCTTTTTAAATAGTCATTAGTCTTTTTTACTTACAACCACGAAAAACTATAGTTTCCGGGCCAAGTGGCAGGTCTGAATGTAAATCGTGTAGTAATTCAGGATATTCTAATGTAACAACTTACAGAATATATCCAACTGCACTTTCTAAATCTTGGCGCAGCATGTCCATTTTTTGACCTTGTGCCATAAAAACCCAACCAATCAACCGCACTATCTATTGGAGTGATCAGACTATCTGGAGGGGTCCAACCATTTAAAGTACCCTACAGACAAATATTGTGACATTGCCCAACCATATAAATTATTTGCATCTAAATACAAAAGGTAATTATTTGGTTGAGTTTCGTCATAATCCTCCATGTAAGAATTATTAGCTCGAGCATATCGGTGACAACATTGGGACACACCTCCACGAATACCATTTTCAACAAATATGAGCATTTCGTAATCACTGAGCAACTCTAATTGAATCTCGGTTTTCTTCAGCATCGCATCCTATGTAAGTCCTGGTCACGTGAAATATCAAGCAGGATTCAATTCATATGTCTTCAAGCAAACATTTCGTAAGTTTCGAATATATCTGCCAAAAGCAAGGCGTCAGTTTTCACATATAGATCTGCATATTCCCCAAGGCTCTTGATGTGAAATGTATACCAAACATGTTGAGCATGTTGGTAATCTTCTAAAGTGATGTCGAATTCATTTAAGCGATTGTGAAAGGCTTCTTGCGGAGGCAAACGTTCTTCCAAAAATTTATCTGTGTGATTGATATAATCATAGGGATACACTCCCTTGCGAACCAAAAGCGGTACCTGATCGGCTGAAAAACGCTGATTAATAACACTGAATTGATTAATTGTCAAATTCTTTGCTAATTTATCTAAACTGCTGGCCATGAATCGGAAAGAATCTAGGAATCGAAGGCTTAGTTGTATACTCGCTTATTTGGAAAAAGAATATTTTTCTGAAATCACATCGATGTTTTTTTCATCCACCCAGTTCTTTAATGAGATGACTGATGTGGATATATAATATTTCTGATTATCGTGTCTAAACGTAGATTTTTTCAAAAAATTATGCGTTACATACATAGCAGGTTTAAGTAATAAAAATTACTCACTTTCCAGAGACTATGATAAAAAGAATCTGCAAATTCTTTAGAAAAAGCACTCGATTTTCTCACAATTCTTCAGTCAATACTACAGGCTGTTTTAGTCCATTATTTTTGAAAATTTCACACGCTGCATTCTTAAGAGTTTGTAAAATGTGCTGAGTTGCAAAGACTGAGACAACTAATGAGGAGGTAAAGTCTCTTCTATGATACCTTCGAAGACATTTTTATATGCAGCTACGAAGTTCACCGCTCGAAACATGATCAACTGCATTTGCAATGAAATTATAGTTCTCAAGTATCTTACTCCACTGATCTACTGAAATTGAAATATAATTCGATATAGTACCTTGTTTCAGACGCTTGAAAGTAAAATCTTTGAAGTTTTGACTTGAAATCTGAATTTGAAATTCAGGAAGAAAAACACTTTCTTGTAGCTATTTTGAATCTTGAGGCATAGTTTCTCGTTCCATAATAAATTCTATCCAAACTGGTCGAAGTGTAACACCTTCCGATGTCGGATAAGACTTTTTTCGTTCTTTTTGTATTTTCTAATGTGAACAGAAACTATACCATGGTAACTGTTGAGGAAAACAAAAATCGAATCTCTGATACGAAATATATCTGATCTAAAATACTCCAATTGTCTGAAAAATAAAAACAAGCAATAATTACTTAACTGTATAATAATAGATATATGAAATATACACATATATTATAAATCAGTAAATGAAAATCTTTCCATTGAATCTTTTTGAAAATTGTTCTATTAAAAGTACATGCAAATTAATAAAACAATTTTCAAAAGGAAAAAATATTAAAATCATACGTTATATAGTAATATATATATATATATATATATATATATATATATATATATATATATATATATATAGTAGCTATGCTAAATATCAAAAATACTACTTACTCTATCGAAATATTCCGCAAAGACACTCTTGTTGCATGAAGACATGATTTTTCGAACAATTCGTAAGTCCAACTACAAAGTAACACTCAAAAAATATCTTTAGAGAAACGCTTGTGGATTATATTAAAATCAGGAAGGTAAAGCTGTTTTAAAAAGCAATGATGCCTTCTGATTGGTTACTAAGTTGAGTTCATCCGCTATGGCGTAAGTTTATTGCATGCTATGAAAGAACATGGATTGCCATTAATAAACATGTTCACTTAGTCAGCAAAAAATGGGGTCTCAAAATTCCTTAATTTTTAAACATATTCCTAAATTAATCTTTTAATGTTATATTCTTTTGAGTAAGTATTCGTGGCGTGGTTGTTAAGATCTTGTTATGATTTTCATAGTTGCGTTCGGTGTGAAGAACAGAATAAGACTTCAATGCAAGGAACGTTAATTATACCTCTCTACATCCTGACGGTCGCGTACCAACTGGCTGGGGTCGTTCTTTTCCCTCTCTCACGCTGGACTGTCACGTGGTCGGGCGCTCCTTCTTCCCCCAAGAGAAAAGGGGGTCGGAGTGCATTTCCTGTCCGAATCGTGTGTCCCCGCCGAAGCGTGGGAATTTATTCACCCTTTGCCAGATGGACTGAGAAGGGAAATGCCATTTCCGTAACTCTTTAAAGGCGTGAGAAAGGAATCACTACAGACTATGCCCCCAGCGACTTAGTTCGCGTTACAAAGAAAAATATATAAACATACAAAACATGTTGCTATTTTCACTATTATAAATTATAAACACTGTTGACATATATTGATGATTTAATACAGATGAAACCATGATTTTATTTACTTCGTAATATTTTATGCATAATTTACTTTATTAATTTGCAGTATATTTAGTTATACATATATACAAGACATTATTTATCTATATCACATATTTAGTTGTCAAATGTTTTGGAAAATGAACTTTCCTACCACATCTAGTAATGCGCAATGGTTGTGAAGGAGTCTGAACGTCAGAACTATTAGCAGTTTTGTTTGACGTGGTTAACTCGACATTATCCATTTCATCTGAGAACTGATAAGCTGGTTTTAATCGATCGATGGAAACGGTGCAAGGTTTACCGTTGATGTCCAAAACGAAATTTTTGTCAGTTCTATTGGTAACTAAATGTGGTCCAGTGTAAGAAGGTGATAGTGGTGGATTGACTTTATCTGATCTTAAAAATACATGAGTGCAGGTTTTTAACGAAGAATTTACATATGTTTTGGATTTCCCTTGGATTGCAGTGGGGATTGGATTTAATTCTCTCATCATGTTAATTAAGTTTGATACATAAGTTGAGTCAACACACTGATTAGTTAAATTACTTGAAACGAGCTCACATGGTAATCTAAGAGTTGTGCCGTACACCAGTTGGGCGCTAGTTGCTTTTATGTCGTTTTTAAGGGCCGTGCGTAAACCTAACAATACGATTGGCAATATTTCTGTCCAATTTGTTTGATTGTGAGCTTTTAAGGAAGATTTAAGGTGTGGATGCATTCGTTTGATAATGCCATTAGCTTGAGGATGATAAGGTGAGGTTCGAATTCTATTACACCCTAACATATTTGTGAGTTCGTGAAATAGGTGTGATTCGAAGTTTCGGCCTTAGTCGGTAGTAATAGTGACAGAAGGGGATCGAGTGGTCGAGGCTTAGTGCCAGAAGCCGAGGCTTCTATAACTAATTTCAAGTACCAAGACACCCGAAAATCGTGACTCCAGTCTACCGCCCAGCAGCCGCCACCTGCCTCGGTAGACGAGCCGGCGAACCATACCTTGATGAGACGAGTAAACTCGTCGGCACCCACTCACTTTACATGGCAATCAGAACTCTCGCTAAAGATTTGTTTGATTCCCTTACTTTTCGAACTCTCTCAATTTAGAACATTTTGCATCCGTCAATTCCTATTCTATTCCTCTATTTCCCAGTTCTCGACCGGACCATCGTCGGTGGCACGCTGGTATTCCATCATAGGAATGTCATCCGACACAATGGACATGATCCTTTTCAGGAACGAACAGTTGCGCCGGTCCAGGATGGTACTCAAGCTTTCGCTATCGTACACCAGCTTGCTCCTTTCTTCCGAGGTCCTGGTACAAGACAGCACGAAGTGAAGGCAATCCCCCACCACATTGCACGTGCGACATAACTCACTAATCGGGTACCCTCGTTTATGAAGGTACTCCGGTACACGTCCGTGTCCAGTCGCTATCTGGGCTACGATTGCATTACCGAAAACTCTCTTTTCGGTCACTGTTTGGAAGAGTCTGTAGGTCTGGCGGCCTACTATTTCATTTTCCCATCTCTGCTGCCATACACGCAGTGCTTCTTTATGCAACACCTTAAGAAGGTGTGACCTTGGACGTGACAGGTCCAGCGTTGGCTCTGGTAGATCCACAGCCTCCTTGGCCAGTTTATCAGCCCTTTCGTTACCGAAAGTGCCTGCATGAGCACGTACATAATGCAGGTATACCTCCCTTCCGCAAATCGCCTCCCGATAAAAGTCTTTGACTTTATTAACCAAGATGTTTTGGTTATTTGGATCGGCCAGGGAGTAGAGGGAGGACAGAAATAAATATAAATAGCGATGTCGTGGGATCCCGGTCTTTACCTGTGGTTAACGGGTGATATCCCACAATCATCATGAGCAACCGTAACCTACTGAGGTCCCATAGGACGCTCCCACCAGTTCCGCAGCCCAACGCTTGTACTTTATTAAAGATAAAAATCACAAAGGTGGGGCACTAAGGCCTTGCTGTCTCCTACGCAGTAGGGATCAGCATTACAGTTCTAATGCAGGTGGTAGAAAAACAATTAAAGAATAATAATAATATTTACAATATGGAATACAAAGGTTATAGTTATACTATGTACAACAGTAATTAGTTATGATAAAGAAGAATAATCATTGATTGGTAGTTAATAGAATAGTCCACTAGAGCTGATGATACAACAATTAACTATACTAGGGTAATTGTTATACAAAGTACATAGGTAATTAATTATATTAAAGAAAAATATTCATTGTTAAGTGAAGCATAGAGTGTTCCACTAAATCTGAAGATTCTACTTCAAATACAAAGGTTATAGTTAAACAATGTACAAAAGTAATTAAGCAAGGAATAGACCACTAAAACTGATGATACAAGATTAAAAAATAATTATACAAAGGTTATAGTTATATTATGTACAAAAGTAATTAATTTTAATGAGGATAAATATTCATAGGTGGGTAAAACCTAGTGTAGTTCACTGGTACTGATGATACAACATTAAATAATAAAAATAACAATGGAAAACAAAGGTAATTGCAATACTATGTACATAAATAATTAATTATGTTATAAAAAGAAAGGTATACAAAGGTAAGTGTTATATTAAGTATATAAGTAGTTGAATATGATTAAGAGATAATTAATTATGTTAAAGAAATATATACATTATTGAGTAAAACATAGATTAGTACTTTTGAACAGATGATTCAACCACAAAATAATAATATTAATAATGGAATAGTAATGTAATACATAGGAAATAGCTATTTTGTACATAATTTGTTAATTAGGTAAAGAAATATATTCATTGATTAATAAAGCATTGTTTAGATTATAGAACTGATGATTTGACATTGAAAAATAACAATAATAAAAGTTATATAGAATGCCAAGGTTATAACTATATTATATACAGAAATAATCTATAAGGTTTCAGAAATATATTCATTGATAGGTAAATCATATTAGTCCTCTAGATCTGATGATTCATCATGAGAAGTTGTTAAAAGGTTATTAGGGACTTTACAGATTTCCAATCCTTTCGATATTAAAAGTTTCATTATTTCTTGAATTTTATATTTGCGATGTGGTTCTGCTATACAAAAGGAGATGAAAGATGAGTCTGATTGGCTACTTGATTTTTTAAGATGGTGTTGGCTTGTTAGTGGGCAATTTTGTAGATAATGTAGTAATGAACCTGTCTCTCCACATATGCAACTATTCGTTAATGCTTTATTTATTTTAAAATAATAATCTGGTGATGGTCCGTGATTGGTGATTAAATAATTAATAAATGGGTTAGAAGATAGACGGGTAGTGGAAATTTTAGGGAATATTTGATATGTTGCTCGGCCTGTAGAATCATTATCCCATAGATTTTGCCATTCATTTAGAATAAAAGTAGTTAAATAATTTTTTAACATTGATTTTGGCTTGAGAATATTTTCTACTTGAAGGAGTGGATTATTCGCAGCATTTTTTGCAGCTTGGTCCGCTTGATCATTTCCGGTATTACCTGAGTGTCCTTTGACCCAGCAGATTTGGATTGACGTATGATCACTTACTTTCTGTAGTTGAGATTGAATTTCATGAATTTGTGGAGATTTATGTTGGGGATTGTTCAAGGCCTGAAGGACTGACATACTGTCCGACCAAATTGTTACTGATTTAATTGAGGAAGAAGATATGTAGTTAATTGCTTGGTTTATTGCAAGGGCCTCTGCTTGAAAGACGCTATTGTATTTATTAAGTTTAAATTCCTTTGTGTATGTGTGATGACCATTTTCAAGGATAACAAATGCAGCTCCAGTATTTTGATCTTCTTGTTTAGAACCATCTGTATAGATATTAATGTTTGTGTTATATTTGGGGGCAATTGGAGGGACATCAATGGTGGATTTTGGAAGGTTGTAAGTTAAGATGCCTTTATTGTATAAACTTGGATGATGTTGATCTTTATGTATTGGAGATTCGAAGTCTGCTGTGTGAAGTACTAGATTAAGGTCATGAAAGTCTTGTTGAAGAAGTATAACTTTATGGATAATGGCTTCTTTAATGGCTAGGAGATGTAGAGGGATGGTGCCGGCAAGAACTGTTAGAGCTGTTGTTGATGTTGTTCTATAAGATCTGGTTATTATAAGAGTAAAATGTCTCTGAATGCTATCCAGTTGTTTCTTTTTTCTGACAGTTAGTGGAAAGAGCCATGAGGATGCTCCGTACAGTAGAATTCTTTCTATAATAGTTTGGTAGATTTTCTTTAGTATAGGATCTCTAATACCCCAGTCTCGTCCTGCCATAGTTCTTAGACGTTGGGCGATTGGGATGACTTTTTTCTTCTGCTGTCGAAGGTGTTCAAGAAAAGATAGTTTTTGGTCAAAGACTATTCCAAGATATTTAATAAATTTAGAGTGTTTAAGGCTGACACCATTGAGAGAAATTTTAGGGTTTGAAAGTAGTGTTCTCTTATTATGGCCGAAAATCATTATTGAGGTTTTTGAGATAGAGATTGTTAGTTTTAGATTGTTGCAGATGTTTGAAATAATTTCCAATGAATTGTTGCAGTTTTGTTTTAATTTTTCTTTGGTTGGAGCTTTAATTAGAAGTAGGGTGTCATCAGCAAACGCTAGGACTTCAGTGTGTGATGGCCAGTCCGCTTTCAGTAAACTATCGAAATAAATATTCCAAAGTGTAGGTCCTCCCACCGAGCCTTGGGGGCACCCTCTTGTTTGTGGTTTTTGAACTGAGCCTCCGTCGTGTAATGTGATCAATTGTCGATCGGTGAGAAAGCTAGTTAGAAGATCGATTATGTTAGCTGGGGCTTTAATTTCATTTTGAAGGATGTTCTTTAGGAGTGGATACCAAACTGAATCAAAGGCCTGCTGGATATCCAAGGCTATCATCGCTGTATATTGTCCCTGGTTCCTGTTTGACTCTAAAATTGATTTTGCTTTTAAAAGTGCGTGCTCCGTTGAACTATTAGCTCTAAAGCCGAATTGATTTGGATGGAGATGATTATTTATAACCCCTCAGGGGGTTTACCTTCTTTAGGTAAACACGGGTGTCACAATCCCGAGGTACCCCAGTGATCTGTCCTCTTCTGTCTTTTCCTCTCTCTTCTACCCTTCTGCTTTTTCTTCCTTTTCTCCCTCAGTGTGGTTGCCTCTTAAGAGTTTGAGGGCTCCCCTTGAGTAGCTTTCGCCGCTCTGTTGCTATTAGGTACTCTTGAGGACTAAATCACCCACGTGTTTGCCGCGCGTGGAGACCCGTGTCCCTGGAAAGGAGGATCCTGGTAATTGAGGCCTCCAGAGACCAACACATTGCTTTGGCCTCTGCTTCAGGTAAACGGGAGGTGTGTTGTGGTCCTCAGCACATCAATCGGCTTTATGGATCAAGCGATCGGTACATCTACTGGGTGACTCGTTAAGGGTGGAGGCCACTTCAGGGATGTACTGTGAGCGTATAGGACCTGGCTAGCACTGGTGCAGCTGGTCTGCATCCCCTTGTTGGACTCGGTGGTGGGTGGTGCCGTCAGGTCCCGAATTTTCCATTTTAAATATGGAAATGAATATTTCTATTCTCCCACGGGAGCATACTTTATCTTTACTAAATGCAAAGTTTTATGTAATCAAAAGGAAAGAGGGTACTTTTGATACAGTATCCCCTTTCCTCATTCAAAAAGCTATTGCAGGCACGATCGGTGATGTGAAGAGCATCAGAAAATTACGTTCTGGCGACCTAATGGTAGAAGTCGCATCACAAACACAAGCAACCTCGATTGCTAATATGAATGTGCTAGCTACCCTTGAGGTGTCTGTCTCGCCTCATACAAACCTTAACTTTTCTCGTGGTGTGATATCCGCGAAGGATTTGCTTAACACGCCTACGGATGAGATACTAGAAAATCTTAAAGAGCAAAAGATCTGCGCTGTAAAACGCATTACTGTCAGGAGAGATGATAAAGTTATTAACACTAAACATCTGATCCTGACATTTGCGACGCCAGACCTACCGCAGCATATTAATGCTGCGTATATGCATCTCTCCGTTAGGCCATTCATTCCAAATCCTTTGCGTTGTTTCCAGTGCCAGAGATTTGGTCACTCTAAAGCGGCATGCAGAGGCAAACTGACTTGCGCTCGCTGCGCAGCAGTTGGCCACGACAGTTCGTCCTGTACTGCAAAGGAGAGGTGTGTCAACTGTAAAGGTGACCACCCCTCCTACGCTAGAAGTTGTCCTATCTGGGTACTGGAGAAGGAGATAACAACCACTAAAGTTAAGAACAATTGTTCATATCCCGAGGCGAGACGGTCTGTTACAGCTCGAACACCTCAAGTAGGAATCAGCTATGCGACTGTTGCTGCCAAGGTCGCCAGATCGACTAGTACACAAACGGATGCTCTCTCACTCCCGATTGTTAAATTACCCCCTACATCTGTACAAAAGCCAAAATCAACATCCACATCGACTATTCGTAGAAAAGCTCCGATTGCTAAATCTAAAGCCGTAAAGGCTTTAAAACTAAAATCTGCTAAAGAGGGCAATATTAGGCCCTCAATATCCACCCGTAAAGCCTTAACCCTGGAGGCTGACGCTGTTTCATTACATCCCTCGGACGATGATCTATCGCTCGAGGAGATGTCAGATGACATGCCTTCCAGCTCCGGGAAAGGAGCTTTTAAAATTCAACAATAACTTCCTTTGTTTCTTGGAACTGCCATGGTTTGCGCTCTCATCATGAGGACATCAAGTCTATAATTTCAGTTTACAACCCCGCATGTGTTGCACTTCAGGAAACATTCCTGAAGTCCAGCAATAACTTTTCCATGCGTGGGTTTAAAAGCTTTAGAAAAGACTGTGGTGACGATGGTGCAGTGTCTGGAGGTGTTTGCATATTAACATCCAACAACTATCCCAGCACTGCCCAACATTTAAATACTGCACTACAGGCTGTAGCTGTGCGAATTCACACATCATGCTTGTTGACAGTCTGTAGTTTGTATTTGCCACCACACGATGTCATCCGCCAAGAGGAACTCGATGCATTAATAGATCAGCTGCCAACACCATTTATGTTGTTAGGTGACTTTAACGGCCATAGTTCTTTGTGGGGAAATGATAATACTAATTCTCGCGGTCGGCAGATAGAGCGGTTTATTTCAGACAACAGTCTCTGTCTGCTTAATACCGACGAGAAAACTTATTTCCATGTACCCACAAGAACATTTCATTCTCTCGATCTGGCCATTTGTTCACCATCTCTTCTGCCATTGTTAAATTTAAGTGTAGGAAATGATCTGCACAACAGCGATCATTTTTCTCTCGTCATCTCCCAGACTGGAGGTAGTAGTGTAGGACAACGCCTACCTACTTACGTGTACAGTCGGGCAGATTGGACGTTATTTTCGCAATTGGCAGTTGTTGATGATGAAATGGTTCTGATCGAAAATATTGATATTGCCGTCAGTAAAGTCACTGAAACAATTAAGAATGCAGCTGAAGCATCAATACCTAAGAGTTCCTCTATATCACACAGGCGTTGCAAACCTTGGTGGAATGATGAATGTCAAAACACCTATAAGAAACAGAGGAAGTTATGGGGGCTATTCAGAAGATACCCCACAACGGAGAATCTTATCGCCTATAAGAGAGCAAAAGCACTAGCTCGCAGAGCACGTCGTCGAAGTCAGAAGGAATCCTGGTCCTGCTATGTATCTTCAATCACATCTTCAACTTCCAGTAAGCAGTTGTGGAGAAGGGTGAAAGCAGCCAATGGAATTTATAGAGAATATTCTGTTCCTATTTTAAAATCCGGAGCTGCTATATACTCTTCTCCTACGGATATTGCTAACGTCCTTGGTGAAGCATTTGCTAACTTCTCAAGCTCGAACTCTTATAGTCCTTCGTTCTTGAGGACTAAGAGTCGTGCTGAGCGAGTACCAATTCGCTTCAACCATCGACAAAATTTACCGTACAACTGTGAATTTGGAATGTTTGAGTTGAAGAAAGCTTTGCAGCAGGCCAGAAACACCAGTCCAGGACCTGACGGAATCAGTTATCTCATGCTTCAACATTTGAGTCCAGACTCCCTGTTGAACTTACTTCACCTGTTCAATAGGATCTGGACGGAAAATGAATTTCCATCTTTATGGCAAGAAGCAATAGTGATTCCTGTCCTAAAGGCTGGTAAGGATCCTTCAGATCCTTCAAATTATCGACCAATTGCTCTGACGAGTTGCTTCTGTAAGACTCTCGAACGTATGGTCAACGCCCGTCTCGTATATGTCTTAGAAAAAAATAAATGTATACATAATAATCAGAGTGGCTTCCGTAAAGGAAGATCCACTCTTGATAATATCACATATTTGGAGACCCAAATCCGCAATGCTTTTGTGCGGAGAAACCATCTGGTCTCCATTTTCTTTGACATCGAGAAGGCATACGACCGTACATGGCGATATGGAATTCTCCGTAGGATGTATGATTTTGGCTTTAGGGGTAATTTGCCGATATTTATACAAAACTTTTTACGCTCCCGTGGTTTTAAAGTTCGTTTTGGTACGTCTTTGTCCAATACTTTTAACCAACCTGAAGGTGTTCCTCAGGGAAGTATTTTAAGTGTCACACTTTTTAATATTCATGTCAGTACCATACTTCATCAACTTTCACCTCCTGTGCATGGTATTCTGTATGTTGATGACCTGCAAATATCTTGTGAAGGGTCTAACATGAATTTAATTGAGAGACAATTACAAACATCTGTTAATAAAATTGCTGCATGGTGTGCTGAGAATGGCCATACACTATCTCCCAGCAAGAGCAATTGTGTCCATTTCTGCAGGAAGACTAGCCTCCACAATGATCCCGTTATTCGTATAAACAACACACCTATACCTGTGGTCAGTGAGGTAAAATTCCTCGGAGTGATAATTGACCGTAAATTAACCTTTCTTCCGCATATATTATATCTGCGGAAGAAGTGCGAGCGATCGCTCAATATCCTCAAGGTGCTTTCAAATACATCTTGGGGTGCTGATCGCACGTCACTCCTCCGAGTTTACCAATCACTAATTTTATCCCGCATAGACTACGGTTGTGTTGTTTACGGATCCGCTAGGTCTTCTGTTTTACGCAGACTGGACACTGTCCATCATTGTGCTCTGAGAATATGCTCTGGGGCCTTCCGCACATCACCCGTCCAGAGTCTATACGTTATATGTTATCAATTACCGTTAGACCTGAGACGAATGCAGCAGTCTCTCAGTTATTATACTAAAATCATGTCGACCCTTGACCAACCACTACGTTCCATGGTACCTAATGCCTCCCTTAACAGACTATATAATGCTCGGCCATTGAGCATCCCACCTTTTCTCACAAGAGCCAAATCACATCTTTGGCTCACAGACCTATGTGATGTTCGGATAGAGTCAATTGATCAATTTCTCTATCCACCTTGGTATGAACCAACAAATACCTTTATAAACACCTTTGCTCAGTTCAAAAAATCCGACACAACACCTATTGTTTTTCAACAGCTATACTTTTCTCATCGCTGTCAGTATCAATCATATAAACCTGTATTCACAGATGGTTCTAAAACAGCAGGACATGTGGGCTGTGGAATTTTTATTAATAATACAGATTTTAATTACAGCCTACATTCGTCCTGCTCCATCTTTACTGCTGAAGCAACTGCTATATACTATGCGCTTCAGCATGTGAATACAGACGACTATCATCAATATTGTATATATACTGACAGCATGAGTATTATTGAAGCCTTGAAAAACAATAGCGTTATCTGTCATCCTGTTGTGTCGAGAATTTTTAAAGCATTGGATTCCCTTGCTGGCAAGGGAAAAGAAATTGTATTTTGTTGGATACCAAGCCACATCGGTCTTGAAGGAAATAAGAGAGCAGATGCAGCTGCAAAGGCTGCATCAGATCCAATATTACCATCCGTTCCTCTCTCAGATGTGAGAAAGGCTATAAAAAGATTTATATATGGTCTTTGGCAGGAATCATGGAACTTGTAGGTCGTCAACAAATTACATACCATTTTTCCATCCCTCACCTCATTATCAGTTTTACCGATACGAAGGGCTGATGTAAGATTAACTCGTCTTCGTATCGGACACACACGTTTCACACATAGACATTTGTTTTTAAATGAACTAAATCCATGGTGTGAAACGTGTGATGAACCATTTACTATTTATCATATTTTAATATCATGTTCCACTTTTAACGTCTACCGTTTTAAATTTTTTAAAACAAACCTTTTAACTATGTTTGATTTGCTGGGGGAGCCACCCCACAAAAACCTATTTGCCTATTTGAGAGCAATAGGTTTTTTAAATTTTATATAATTTCTAAATTTATATTTATACATTTTAAAATTTATATATATTTGATTTATTTTATTTTATATTCTATTATATATGGATTTTAAAATAATTTATACACTAATTTTTGTTTTTTAAAATTTTAATGTTGCTTGGGTTTTCAAAAGAAATATATATTTATTAATAAAATAAAAAATTTAAATAATAATATATAAAATATATTCTTCGAAAATTTATTCTTGGCGCAGCATGTCCATCTTTGGACCTTGCGCCATAAAACCCAACCAACCAACCATGATTATTTATAAAAAGATGATGTTTAAAACGATTTAGTGTTAAGCGTTCTAGAATCTTTCCTAAGGCAGGGAGTAAGCAGATGGGTCTGTATGATGTTGGTTCAGCTGGATCTTTATCTTTTTTCAAAAAGAAAACCACTTGTCCTATCTTAAATACTTTTGGAAAATAGCTGTGTTTTAGACAAGTGTTGTAGAGAGAGAGTAAGACTTTCGGATTTGTTTTATAAATTAATTTAGCTATTGCATTATCAATTCCATCTAAACCTGGAGCACGCGAGATGTCAAGGTTTTTGATTATATAATAGAGTTCATGTTGAGTAAATGGAGGATCAAGAGGGTATTGAGTTCTTTGATTGGTTGTAGTAGTAGAGACCAGTGTCTAGTAGTATTTGTAGATGATTATGCATGCTTGGATTGCTTAAATTTGATGAATTAAAAATTTGGAATTGCAATGGACGAAAAATTTTATCTGAGGCAATTTTTTGTAGAATGCCAAATTCTGCTTTGTTCTTTGTACAAAATTCGGTCCAGCAGGTAAATTTAGCCACTAGTATTGCTTTTTTGTATGCACTTTGGGATTGTTTAAAAAGTAGAAGAAATTTACGTTTGTCAGTGTCATTATTTGCATTTTTTAGTTTTCTTCTTAGAGCTCTTGTTTTTTGTCGTAATTGACGTAAGCCAGGGTTCCACCATTTTGGATTGGATTTAACACCAGGGATTCTGATCTTAAAGGTTTTGGCTGCTATGTTTCTTATATCTAGAGTTAATTTATTTCTTAAGAAATCCAGATGATCTGTAGTGTTACAAGTAGAAAGTTTGTCTTTGAGTTCAGTCATTATTGGTTTCAGGTTTTTAATAAATTTTTGTTGGTTGTTTAAAGTCTTAAATCGTTGATTGAAAGTAATTGAGAGAGGTGTATTGAAATTAAAGTAAATGTAGTTGTGGTCGGAACAAGTTAATTCGTCAGTTATATTCCAATTGTGAATGATGTTGATGCAGGAAGCTGAGGCTAAGGTTAAGTCCGGCCAGCCTATTCCATTTGGGCCAGTGAATGATGGAGGACTGTTTGCTTCGTTACAGATTATTAAGTTATGTTGAGAGATGAAGTTTTCCAGTAGGATACCTCTGTGATTGTTGGATGGATAGCCCCAAATGATATTATGTGAATTGAAGTCGCCCGCAATAATTGTTGAAGTGTTATTATTAGTAGTGAGTATATTATCCAGTATCTGTAGCGTATCTTCTAATCTTTCTGCTGGGGAGGCATAGAGGCTAATGAATAAAATATTTAGTTCGTTTGTAATCAATTTGATTGCGACCAAATCTCTATGGAGGTGAATGATGAGTGGCTGAAGTTGAGTTGTCAAAATTATTGCTGCTCTTGGGGTTTGTTGTTGGTCGTGGCAAAAAATTTTCCTATTTAGAGGATGACCTCTTAATTTGCTATTTACACAGTATGGTTCTTGAATCATTGCTATGTTGATTTTATGTTCATTTATTGTTTGTTGTAGTTGGGTTATTGCTGAACGACTACGTTGGAGGTTAATTTGGATACAGTTTAGGTTTTGAATTGAATGTTTTATTAAGAATTGGTCCATGGGATAGGAAAATTAGTGAAATTCTTGATTGATGTATTCTTGATAAGATGGACAAAATATGTTATAGGCTGGGTGGTTGATTGGGAAGAAAGCTCCATGTCTATTTGCTTCAATCCAGTTAATACAGAAGAGGTGTTCAGATTTGCATTGTTCCGTTTTATGGCATTTACCACATTTAGCGCAATAGAACTTTTTGTTGGTACAGTCGGTGGTGTGATGGCTGAAGTCTTGACAGTTAAAGCATCTTTTAACTGTTTTGAATTTATCGATTTTATACTTAGCGAGGCCAATATAGATGAATTTGGATTTGAGTAGTTTATATGCAATTAGTCTGGGGAGTTCTATTACAAAGTTCCAAACGTTTAAATGACTAGCAGTTTTCCTGTGTGAGATAAGTTTAATCATTTCTTCTGAGTTATCTATTTTAATTTCTTCTTTGATAGTGTCCAGCATTTTTTCTTTAGTAATAGTACTACTAACATTAAGAATGATAAGTCTTTGTGTCTGTAGTTTTTTATTTTCCACTTCGATATTATTGCTTTTTAGAGTTTCTTTTAAAGTTTGCATATCTTCAATATTCCTGCATTTGATTTCTAGATGGCTTTGTCTATTGAAGATTCCAGCTGGGCGTATAGTTGTGTCTAAAGATTTCAAAGCTTGAGTGACTTTCTTATCTGGTTTTCTAATAATTACAGATGTGTTCTTTTTAAGAATATCGCTGTATGTTGGAGGGACTATTGTTGTATTTTGAGGAGTTGCAATAGTTGAAGAATTTTTTAGATCATTTATATTTTCAATAAGTTTTGGAATAGTGACTTCTTTTAGTTCAGTTAGTTTTTCGTGAATTTTTGGGACCAATTCTTCATTTGTTGTTTGAGAATTTTGAGCTGGAGTTGTTTCTAACGTAAAGTTGTAGAGTTGATCAAGCAGCTGCTGCGCGTTAATGCGGGCTTCCTTTGGTAAGTGAAATCTTTCACCTTTTTTGCAAAGGATGATACGTTTTAGTTTTTGTATTATTAGTTGTGGAGTTGAGATATTATCTTTTCCAGATGTTGAGGATTGGGAATTAATATTGGAAGACGATTTATGGAGCTCTTCAATAGAGCTTGCAGGGGAGATGCAGGCTAATGAGAGATCTTTATTAATATTGGAGATGTCATTTAATGATGTTGATTTCCTTGGAAGCATAGTTGTTGCATTGATGTTGGATTGCTGAGGGAATTCCATAGTCAATTATCTGAAGTAATTAAAGCAATTCTTGAACACACACTTAAAGAACAGGGAGCAGTTAGCTAATATTGAGATTGTTATTGATGACAAAGGATTTATTGAAGATTCACTTTAGCAGGTAACAGATTAACACCATATAGCTGTTTTGACAGAAATATATATAAAGCAAACTTCGGCGCCAAAATAAGTTGATTAATAAATTATAGTTAATGTTTGTGTTGTTGTGGACAGAGATATTGGTTGTAATGTGAATATAATTGATGACAGATTAATTGTAATAATGACAAATTAAGAAATACCACTTGTAAGAGATTAAATAGTAATGCAAAACAATGAGCTTAAGGAATAAAAAATAATTAACAAATAAAACAAAGTGGTAATACAAATTTAGTATTAAATGGGTATTCTTATAGAGACAACAGCAATAACACAGACAATGCAAACAGCCACAAGCAATGTGAATCAAATAGTTAAGGAGGTTTCAATTATAATGCAACATTAATAAGTTAAATGCACAACAATACAGATACAGAATTGATAGTAATATTGATTATAACAAATTAGAAATGAAAATATACACTTTAATAATAATATTATACAAACAATTACTAGAGAAAATAAGATTAATTTATTGTTTGTGTTGTTGTGGACAGAGGATATTAGTGGCAGAGTGTATAGTTAAATAACAAGACAAATATTTCAGTTATTGGTAAGTTAGAATATTTGGTACAAACAAGTAGATCATTCCAATAAGATTGTAAATTGCAATGACATCAATAATATAAAATATATTAACATTGAAATTTATATGAGATCAAAAATTTTAACAAGAATGACTTATGGAATTTTTAGTAAATAAATTTCTAAAAAAATAATAATAATAATAATAATAAAGACAAATTATTATTTATTGAAAGTAGTATAATTGTTTAGAGTAAGTTATTAATCACAAAAATTACTTATCTTAAGAAATATTTATTATTTTGCAAAAATTCACAATGTTGAATTGATTAGATTAATATTAAGAATGTAAAAAAAAAGGTTATTAAGGTGCTAACTGCGTTGCTAGTTATTAAATTTAGTTTAAGAAATTTAAATAATTAAGATTGGAACAACAAGTTAATCAAAATACTGAGTTTTAGCAAAAAACTAAAATTTTAATGGTTGGCATCAGCATGGTAAAAGATAATGGAGAAAAACTGGATATATATAATTATTATGCAAATTAATACAATAATGTATATGAGAATTAACTATTATATAGTAAAAGTACAATGTAAAATTTATTTGCACAGTTATATTAATAGAAATATTTTTCAATGATTCAAAAACTTGAAAAAATAATACAAAATTACAGTAGAAACATAAAAAACAATAAAAACCCACAATATAAGCTTACAAATACAATTATAATGAATTATAAGTTAAATCCAACGAAAAACTCAAAAAATTTGGGTTGGCATAAGCAGAAATAAGTTTTTGAAGGTTGGCGTAAGCAAGGCTTAGAGCTTACCACTTGGTTGTATTTACAAATGCAATTGACAAAATGGCTGAATGAAAAAATTTTACAAGTGATATTACTTCAAAAAATCATATAAGGAAAACTAATTAATATTTTAACTTCGGGTTTTTTTCCTGGTGAGCAGAAATGTCTGAAGTTTTTCAGAAAAAATATTATATGTTACACAAAAATAGAGGAATTACTTCTATAAGTTGATAAAGTCAGTGTTTACATACAAAAATGTGCTACAATTGCGTCCGCCATGACAGTTAATAAAAATTGTTTTGCCTGTAATTACTGAACTAATTGGAATTTTTTAATGAAATTTGCGGCGGAGAGAAGGTTTTTTGGTATATTTTTAGAATAAAGTGGTTTTAAAGCTTGGGAGTATCCCAAAAAAATTCACAAAAATACAGAAGTTACAGTTTTAGCACTTAAGTTCTGAAAAGGATGATTATTACTCAGTTGTTAAATTTTTTAATGACTAAAAAAGTATGGCGGAGATAAATATGGATATTTTACTTTATAAGAAAAGTGGTTTTAAAAAATCCTGGCCATTACAAAAAATTAGAAAAATTCCCAAAAATTATATCATCACTGAAAAAATTTGAAATTTTGACTTTGACAATTAATTAAAAAATAATGAATGAAGATATTGATTAGAAAATGGTGGCGGAGAGAAATATAGATAATACTTAATTAATAAAAAGTGTAGAGGGAGGACAACGAGACACTGTATATATGACAAGTGCTGTTGCCTGGACTACTTTTGAGCCATTCTAGTGCCTTTCCTAGCGCCGACATTTCCGCCTGAAAGACGGAGTTATCGGCACCGAGTCTAGCACCATAAGTGACAATCTCGTGCCAAAGTAGTAGATGGTGAACCCTAAACCAATTTTACCATCAATGCCTGATCCGTTTGTGAATATCTCAAGACCCTCACCAGTCGGTTTTTCACTATCGAAAGGTACACTGCACCTGTCCGCTGGATGACACTTTAAGATGTCGACTCTCTGCTCAACATCTTCTGGCCGCAGGTTTATCTCGTAAAAGAAGTGTGGCCTGCGCTCTACCAATACCATAAGCTTTGCATATTCCATGCCTGCCTTAATGTCTAGCGGTAGGACACCCGCCAGGACTTGTACGGCAGCAGTAGAAACAGTCCTGTAACACCTAGTAATTGCCACTAGTGCCGGTCTTTGCACATTCTGTAAGTGATCACAGAAGGTCTCGCATTCCAATCTGTGTCCCCATGCACCTACACCGAAGAGAGCCATTCTTTCGGTTCCACTCCTATAGAGGCGTTTGAGTAGCCCAGGCTCACGCCCGAACAGAACTCTCGCCGTTCGTTGGAGTGCCATTGTGACATTCACAATACTTTGCCTCACCTCTTTTAGATGGGAATTGAAGGTGAGTGCGCCATCATATTTTACGCCCAGGAATTTCAGCTCCTGCACAGACTTTATGGAGGTTCCATCCCATCTGAATACAGGTGGTCGCTTTAATTTGCGCCGTCTGGTGACCGTGAGGGCCACCATCTTATTGGGATTGAATACCAGCTTGTAAGTCTTCCCCCATTTGCTGATTGTATTGAGGGCTACTTCCGCATTTTTCTCGAGCTTTGCTCTTGAGTCACCAGCTGCGACCAGCAGCATGTCGTCAGCGAAGGCTATAAGCCTCGTATCATCCGGCATGTCCAGTCGCAATGCGCTGTCTGCAACCATGTTCCAGAATAGTGGTCCACTACATGACCCCTGCGGTACACCTCTGCTGGATTCGAAAACCAAGTTTTCTCCCGTGCCATTATATATTATTTTCCTGTCTTCCAGATAGGACTTCACCAACATATAAATATTATGTGTACATCGTGCCTGACCGAGGAGGAACATTACACCTGGTCTCCACACGCTGTCAAAAGCCCCCTGAACTTCTAATGAAATTAGGCTCACGTACTTTCCTTGCTCCTGGAAATATCTAATTGTGTCGTGTAGACACACGTGCGCCGTGTCGCACGAACTGCACGGCCTAAAGCCATGTTGGGCAGGGTGAAGCGCCTGAGTCTTCACCAAGTGATGATAAATCCTTTGTGTTAGGAGCTTGTCCAGCACTTTACCTAAACAAGACTGTAGACAGATTGGCCTGTATGAACGCGCCTCAAACGCGTTCTTTTCCGGTTTCTTGAATAACACCAGTTTGGCATGTTTCCATGATCTTGGGAAATGCTTAAGAAAAAGACATTTGTTGAAGAGGAGCACAAACATCCCGGGATTTCTCTCGAAGATTGTCTGCACCACCTCGGCCGGGATTTGGTTGAGTCTCGGAGCCTTTTTCTTTGCCATGGATTTAACAACCGACTTAATCTCCACTTTCGTGAATGGCCGATCGTTATCTCCACAGTCATAGGAGTCCGCTCTACTCCTCATGCCTATTTGCTCAATACTTTCCGGGTCCTTATCATCCACCGGGAATAATCCAGCAGCAATCGTTTTGACGGTCTCCTCCTCGCTATTGCTCGGGGTCCCGTCGGCCAATCTGACGCTACTCAATGGGATGCTCTTAACAGCGCTACCAACCGCTAGTTTGTATGGCAACGACCACGCATTGGATCGCATGATGTTAAGGCAGAATTTGTCCCAGTTCGACTCTTTTTTCTCAAGAATGAGTCTTTTGTACTGGGCCGCAGATCGATTGTACAGCTTTTTCCTGAACTTGCACTCATCGGAGTCGGCACATTTCTAATACCTTCTCCTCAACGCTCGCGTCTTGCTCCGTAGCGTCGTCAACTCATCATCCCACCATGGAACCTGCTTCCTAGCGCTCGTGCTAGTACGAGGCCGAAGCCTTCTATTGCAGATCTCCTGCAGTACCTTAGTGATGTCGTCCACCACTTCATCTAGGTCTTTGCCTTCTTTTGCTCTTATGATCTTTTCATTGTGATCGGGTGCTTTTTTATTAAAGTCTGCACCCAATCTCTGAAGGCGATATTTACCTAGTGTCAAATTGTTCGCATTTTTGCTCTTCAAGAGCTTAGGTACTAACTTGAAGGAGATGCAGTTGTGATCGCTAATGCAATTCTCAACCACCTTCCACGATGAGAAGAACGACTGCAGATCGCCCGTCGTTACCGACAGATCGATCCAGCTCCTTCCGTTCACAATATCAAAGGTCGGCCCGGAGGTCGCATCATTTAATATAACAAGGTCGTTTCGAATGAGAAATTCCACGAGAGTTTCCCCTCGCTTAGTCCCCACTCTAGACGGACACTCGGGGTCCCACATATGATGCCTGGTGTTAAAGTCTCCTCCTATGAGAACTCTCTTATGGAACCGAATGATCTTATCGAGAGTCTCTAGAAAGCCGCCAATGTCTGCTTTTGGAGGAACATAAACCGACACTATCAGCAGCGATTGGTGCAGATCCTTTATCTCAACCGCTACGATATGAGCATCGACATATTTTGTCCAGACGCTGAGTTTGGTGTTAGTAACGACAACTGCAGCCAAAC
This sequence comes from Latrodectus hesperus, assembly GCA_037975125.1. Taxonomy (NCBI): domain Eukaryota; kingdom Metazoa; phylum Arthropoda; class Arachnida; order Araneae; family Theridiidae; genus Latrodectus; species Latrodectus hesperus. Next base: position 40,067 of record JAJQOW010000545.1, read on the forward strand.
CGTCGGCTCTGTGAGAGACCGACCATGAGTTAGGAAAGATTGAGTTAGATAAGATGAGTTAGGAAAGAACTAGTAAAATTATCTTAAAAGCAATGTAAAATTGGAAATATTGCATAAGAGTTATTCAAAGGAATATTCAAGCACTTCCCTTTGACATCAGCTAGAATAAACCATATAATTAGATAAAGAAGATACATTTTTGATTGCCATGGTTTATCATTTAAATTTGGAATTTTCTGCAAATGAAATCATTTTTATTGTTAAAGGCTATAAAATTATCAGCACTTAAAATATCACCATTATTCATAATACAGAAATTATTAGGATAGGATAATTTTAATGTAAAGTTCTTAAAAACTGCTATGCTATATTGCTTAACAGGTGAAAGAAAAGTATTTAGTATAGGACCATTTATATGTTCTGATTTTAAAATACAAGTACATTGCTGTTCCTGATTTAATGAAAATTAATTTTCTTCTGAAATTCTGCAACATAATTGTTGTAATGGTTTGACACATTTACGAACTGATCGTTTTAATTTTTCATATGATTTTCAAAAGGAAGAGAGCTGAATTTATCTAAACACAACCAAAATTATGTACATCATTAGGTAGATGTAATAGTCCATGAACATTATATGATATATTTTCTTCCTTATAGAACGTCTTGAATACCTTAATAAAATAAACTAACAGCTCTTCAGCTTATGCAATTAGTTCCACACTACAGTTTGGTTAATAGTTTTACTTGCCATCTTGTTGTATCAAAGATTTTTAGAGTATTAGATTCCCTTCTGGCAAGGGATATGATATTATATTTTGTTGGATACCAAGTCACGTAGGTCTTGGTGGAAATGAGAGAGCTGATGCAGCTGCTAAGGCTGCATCAGATCCGATTATACCATCGGTTCCTCTCTCTGATGTGAGAAAGGTTATAAAACGTTTCATATATGGTCTTTAGCAGGAGTCATGGAACTTGCAGGTCGTCAATAAATTACATACCATTTTCTCATCCCTCACCTCATTATCAATTTTACCGTTACGAAGTGCAGATGTAAGATTAACCCGCCTTCGTATCGGACACACGTTTCACCCATAGACATTTTGTTTTTGAGTGAATTAAATCCTTGGTGTGAAAGGTGTGATGAACCTTATACTGTGCATCATATTTTAATTTCCTTGTTCATATTTTAACCATTTACGTATACACTTTTTTAATACAGATATTTTAACTTTACTGATTTATCAGGGGATTCACCACACAGAAACCTATCTGCGTTTCTAAGAGCAATAGGTTTTTTACAATATATTTAATTTTAGATTTTGTTTTTGTATATATATATATATATATATATATATATATATATATATATATATATATATATATATATATATATATATATACAATTATTTTTATTTTTTAATGTTTGGGTTATTAAAAATATATATATATATAAATAAAAAAATCGAATCATAGTTTTGGCGCAGCATGTCCAAATTTGGACCTTGCGCCATAAAACCCAACCAACCAACTACAGTTTGGTTGGCACAATGTAATACCATATAATAGTCTGGGAGCAATTTCTCTAAAGACTGTATATAAAAGTAACTGTCTAAACTCAGATGCTTTAAAGCGTTCAAATTCTTTGAGATACCTAGTCTTTCGGGCAAACTTACTGCAAATATTAGGTCTTATTTCTTGTAACAGATCTGAAATTCTATTTACTTGAATGCTTGAAAGACGCATAGTTAATGGTCCATTTAGCCCAAAAGCTATAATTTTTTTTACGACACCAAGGCAGACAATATGCATATATTCATATGGAATCATTGAGACCATGCGAAATCCTGGAATAGTTTCCAAAATTGAATCACCCAAATAATGTGCTTCATCCTTTCTGGCAATGAAAGATTCATCAGTCCTTAACGATGAATTACATTTTGGGAAACACAATTTATGGTTCACATATTTACCTTCTTGAATGCATTTACCCAAACAACCACAAAGATCCTCACGACGTCTGAGAGATATGTCCTAGACATTTTATTGGATATCGTTTTGTCTCTGAGATGTCCACACGATATCCAAATATCTACGGCATATCCACCAGTTATCCAAAGGGTCGCAGCAAATAGATGTCAAGTAGATATTCGGATATTGCGACATCTAGTGGATGTCGCTTAGGGATTTTGGATAACCCTTGGATATACGTTAGATATTCATTAGATATCTCAGAGATGTTTTGATATCCGTGGGATATCCATTTGGAATTAAATACGATCTCAATGAGATATCTAAATGAAATCTGATTGGATGTCATTTGGATATCTGTGTGTTTATTTTTCAGAACTTTTAAATTTTCCATGTTAGAAAATTAAAATAAATAAGTATTTTTTTTAATTATGAAATTTTTCTATTTTAAATAAATAGGATCGTTTTTTAGCAAAATATTTACAAATATGTAATTTTTTTAAAACTCATTCAAAATTTAATGATTGAATATATATTTTTGCACAGAATGAAAAAATATTAATTTTACGATGTTTTGACTATTTTTTTTATAAATATTTTGATATAAAAATTTTTTCTCTAACAAACATTATTTACTTACTCTGCTAGTACTCTGAATATGTTCTTTTTCAATCCCTAATGGAAATATTTTTGATGTCTAAATAAAAAACATTTTATTTACTAGTTTACACATGGTAATAAATTATATCTAAAATCAAATGTTTGAATTTAATTTCTTAAAATATATTCTTAAAAAAATTGCAGAAATGATTGAATTTGAATTCATTTTTGTGAAGTAGAATGGTTTTAACAAAGAAAAACAAATTCTCTCTTAAAACCCCAGTGACTAAATATATATGCTGAGTCTTAAATAAAGTATTTACATAGTTTTTCAATTTTTGGTTCGAAAACATTTGTCTTAGAATATATTTTAATTGTTTACTATCAACTTGAAAGGTATCAAAACAAAAATCTAAGTAATCTTAAACAAAGCTTAACTTTTAAAAGTAACAGCTAGGTATAATGATTCGATATTTTTGTATTACATATTTTAAGAGTGGTTTTTTTGCCTAGTGCAGCAAAATTATTTATTTTTGCTATCTTTAAGAAAGCTGCTGCTAAGCATTTTAAACTTCTAACACTTTAATTTTTTGATCTTGATTGATGAATCTTTAGTTTTAAAAACTTTCACTTTCTTATTGAAGCTCTTTTAATAGATATCTGAAGCTTGATTAAAGGAATATTGCCTAATTAGAATAAGTTCATAGAAAAATACAGCATAATTTCTTATAAAATTTATGATTATCTGTTTTTTTCATGTACATATTGTTTGACAAATAATGTCTTCACTTTAAATAAATAAAAAAACTTAATGCAATTCATCTAAGAGTGCCACAAGCTGTTTGCTTTTTTTCTCATTTTTACTGTTATCTATTATTTCTGCCCAATAAATGATGCAATTTTTATTATACCAAATAAAGCTAGTTAGTATGTACCATTAGAGTATTAAGTAAATATTTAACTATTTATGAACATTGGTTGGTTAGGTTTATGATGCAAAGTCCTAAAAAGGACATGTTACGTCAGATCTGTATGAAGAATAAACTGATCAAATACTTTTAACAAAATTATTCACCTGTACAAATTTTGAATACAGTGAAACTTGGATAATTCGAAGCTCAAGGGACCACTGCAAAACTTCGAATTATCCAAGTTTTCGAAATTTCGATTTTTTTTTTAATTTATTTACTGCATGTGACTATATGCAATTAAATACTAGTATTAAAAGAGTAAAATTGCTGTGCATTTAACTAATACAACCATCAGGTTGAAACGATGTTTATTACAATAAAATACAAATGCACTCTGAATTACAATTTTGGAAAATATTGCGATATTTTAGATTGTTTTAAAGCGCTCAACTGATTTTTTTAACAAAGTCTTCAAGAATATTTATGGATTGAAAGATAGCTTGACTTACGTTACATTGTCCTTCTGCATAGCGACGATATTCCGCTAAATGAAAAACTGCATCACATTAAGTTGGAATCGGCCTTTCTTCAACATCATTAGCTTCTTCGGGGTCATTATCGTCCTCTGTTGCATCGCTTTTGTTGTTTAGAACTTCGGATAGAATTTATTTGTCGGATAGTTCTCCACATATTTCTACACTTTCATCAATGTTAACGTAATCATGAAAAGGCATTTCGTTTTCCCATGCATCTGGTTGAGGTAGATCTTCAAAAATCTCGCCGGGGCTCATGTTTTCCTTAATAAACCCTGCTTTTCTGAAACAATTCGCAATTGTTTCTTCGCTGACTTTCAACCATGCATTCAAGCACATTCTTGCTGCATCGAGGACAGAAATGTTGGGCTTTTTGGAAGAATCAGAAGATGTCGTACGACAAGGCATCGATAGAAATGTTTGAAGTTTTTGATAATGCCCTGATCCATTGGTTGCACTATTCAGGTAATGTTTGGTGGAAAATAAAAATAACCTTTACATTCTCCATTGCAGGGATCGACTTATGTGCCGTGCAGTTATCAATGAACAGGAGAATTTTTCTTTTGGTACGTGTGGTCGAGCTCTAACAGCCAATCCTTGAAAAGGTCTGCAGTCATCCAAGCTTTTGTGTTTGCCCTGTATTCCACTGGCTTTGTTTTCACGTTCTTGAAACATCTTGGATTGGCAGATTTTCCAATCATAAGTAAAGGAAACTTTTCAGTCCCATTCATATTGGATCCCACTAGTAATGCCCCCTCAGGGGGTTTACCTTCTTTAGGTAAACACGGGTGTCACAACCCCGAGGTACCCTAGTGATCTGTCCTCTTCTTTAATTTCCTCTCTCCTCTACTCTTCTGCTTTTTCTTCCTCTTCTCCCTCAGTGTGGTTGCCTCGTAAGAGGTTGAGGGCTCCCCTTGAGTAGCTTTCGCCGCTCTGTTGCTATTAGCTACTCTTGAGGACTAAATCACCCACGTGTTTGCCGTGCGTGGAGACCCGTGTCCCTGGAAAGGAGGGTCCTGGTAATTGAGGCCTCCAGAGACCAACACATTACTTTGGCCTCTGCTGCAGGTAAACGGGAGGTGTGTTGTGGTCCTCAGCACATCAATCGGCTTTATGGATCAAGCGATCGGTACATCTACTGAGTGACTCGTTAAGGGTGGAGGCTACTTCAGGGATGTACTGTGAGCGTATAGGACCTGGCTAGCACTGGTGCAGCTGGTCTGCATCCCCTTGTTGGACTCGGTGGTGGGTGGTGCGGTCAGGTCCCGAAATTTTAATTTTCTTAAATGGAGAATAAAAATCAAACTTTTCTCCCGCGGGAGCAGCAACTTGAACAACTTAAACCAAAATATTTTGTTATCAAGAGGAAGGAGGGAAATTTCACAACTGTATCTCCTTTCCTCATAGCAAAAGGAATATCGGGAATAGTTGGGGAAGTTAAAAAAGTTCAGAAGATGCGCTCTGGTGACTTGCTTGTAGAGGCTGCATCAGACTCACAAGCAGCCATTCTGGCCAGTATGAAATCTTTGGCTAACATGGAAGTGACTGTCTCACCTCACGGAAACCTTAATTTCTCTTATGGTGTGATTTCCGCAAGGGATTTGTTATACTCGCCGACGGAGGAGATTCTGGACAACTTACAGGATCAGAAGGTCTGCGGCGTTCGACGCATTACAGTCAGACGGGAAGGTAACATTATTGATACCAAACACCTCGTCTTGACTTTTGCGACGCCAGACCTTCCGCAGCATGTAAAAGCTGCGTACATGAATTTACCCGTCAGGCCTTACATCCCAAATCCCTTGCGATGTTTTCAATGTCAGCGTTTCGGACACTCGAGAAACGCTTGCAGAGGCAAAATCACCTGTGCTCGCTGCGCGGTGATTGGCCACGATAGTTCGAACTGCAATGCGAAGGAGAGGTGTGTCAACTGTCACGGTGACCACCCCTCCTATTCTCGAAGTTGTCCTCAATACCTGATTGAAAAAGAAATTACTGCAATTAAGGTCAACCAAAAGTGTTCCTATCCGGAGGCGAGACGATTGGTCACTTCCCGTACTCCCCAGACTGGAGTCAGTTATGCCACAGCTGCCAGAAAAGTCACCAAATCGAGCAGCACACAAACTGAGCCAATTTTGGTTTCCCCAGTAAAATTACCCCAAATATCAGAAAAGCCTAAATTCAAAAAATCTCCTACATTTTCAAAAAAAGCTCCTTTTGCAAAATCAAAAGCAGAGAAAGCTTTAAAATTAAGAAAAGCAAAAAATTCTGTTTCCACCCATAATGCTTTCTCATGCCTGGAGACTGACGCGGTTTCGCTATTTCCCTCGGACGATGATGGATCGTTCGAGGATATGACAGAAGACCCGCCTTCCAGCTCCAGTAAAGGAGCTTTTAAAATTAAACAATAACTTCCTTTGTATCTTGGAACTGCCATGGTTTGCGATCACATCTTGATGACATCAAGTCTCTCATAACAACTTATAACCCCGCATGTGTTGCACTTCAGGAAACATTCCTGAAGTCAATTAATAACATTACTATGCGAGGGTTTAAAAGCTTTAGAAAAGACTGTGGTGACGATGGTGCAGTGTCTGGAGGTGTTTGCATATTAACATCCAACAACTATCACAGCACTGCCCAACATTTAAATACTACACTACAGGCTGTAGCTGTGAAAATTCACACTTCATGCTTAATTACAGTCTGTAGTTTATATTTACCACCACACGATGTCATCCGCCAAGAGGAACTCGATGCATTAATAGATCAGCTGCCTACACCATTTCTGTTGTTAGGTGACTTTAACGGCCATAGTTCTTTGTGGGGAAATGACGATACTAATTCTCGCGGTCGGCAGATAGAGCGGTTTATTTCAGATAATAGTCTCTGTCTGCTGAATACCGACGAGAAGACATATTTCCATGTACCCACAAGAACGTTTCATTCTCTCGATCTAGCCATCTGTTCTCCATCTCTTCTGCCATTGTTAAATCTAATAGTAGGAAATGATCTGCATAACAGCGATCATTTTCCTCTCGTCATCTCCCAGACTGGAGGTAGTAGTGTAGGACAACGTCTACCTACTTACGTGTACAGTCGGGCAGATTGGACGTTATTTACACAATTGGCAGTTGTTGATAATGAAATGGTTATGATCGACGATATTGATGATGCCATATATAAGGTCACCGAAGCAATATTGAATGCAGCTGATACATCAATTCCTAAGAGTTCCTTTATAACACACAGGCGTTGCAAACCTTGGTGGAACAAAGAATGCCAAGAGAGTTATAAAAAACAAAGGAAGTTATGGGGGTTATTTAGGAGGTACCCCACAGCGGAGAATCTTGTCGCCTTCAAGAGAGCAAGAGCTCTAGCTCGCAGAGCTCGTCGTCGAAGTCAGAAGGAATCTTGGTCTCGCTATATCTCTTCAATTACATCTTCCACATCCAGTAAACAGTTGTGGAGAAAAGTGAAAGCAGCCAATGGGATTTATAAGGATTTCTCTATTCCTGTTTTAAAATCCGGAGCTGCTGTATACTCTTCTCCTAAAGACATTGCTAATACCCTTGGTGAAACTTTTGCTAGCGTCTCAAGCAACGACTCTTACAGTCCTTCGTTTTTAAGGACTAAGAGTCGTGCTGAGCGAACACCAATTCGTTTCAACCATGGTGAAGCCTTGCCTTACAACTGCGAATTTAGGATGTTGGAATTGAAAAGAGCATTAAAGCAGGCCCATGATACCAGCCCAGGACCTGATGGAATCAGCTATCAAATGCTTCGAAATTTAAGTCCAGACTCCCTATTGAACATATTACTTTTGTTCAATAGGATCTGGAATGAAAAGAAATTTCCTTCGGCTTGGAGTGAAGCGATAGTGATTCCGGTTCTTAAGGCTGGTAAAGATCCTTCAGATCCTTCAAATTATCGACCAATTGCTCTGACGAGTTGCTTCTGTAAGACTCTCGAACGTATGGTCAACGCCCGTCTCGTATATGTCTTAGAAAAAAATAAATATATACATATAAATCAGAGTGGCTTCCGTAAAGGGAGATCCACTCTTGATAATATCACATATTTGGAGACCCAAATCCGCAATGCTTTTGTGCGGAGAAACCATCTGGTCTCCATTTTCTTTGACATCGAGAAGGCATACGACCGTACATGGCGATATGGAATTCTCCGTTCATTATATAATTTTGGCTTTCGGGGTAATCTTCCGATATTCCTTGAAAATTTTTTAAGCTCCCGTGTTTTTAAAGTTCGTATTGGAACTGTATTTTCCAATACTTTTATTCAAGCCGAGGGTGTCCCCCAAGGCTCCATTTTAAGTGTCACAATTTTTAATTTATTCATCAGTAACATTCTACATCAACTACCACCATCAATAAATGGTACACTCTATGTTGACGACCTGCAAATATCATGTCAGGGTTCGAATATGCGTTTAATTGAGAGACAACTGCAAACAGCAGTTAACAAGCTTGCTGCATGGTGTGCTGAGAATGGCCATACTTTATCTCCTAGCAAGAGTAGATGTGTCCACTTCTGTAAAAAGACTAGCCTGCATAATGATCCAATAATTTACATCAACAACACTCCAATACAAGTAGTCAATGAAATAAAATTCTTGGGCATTATCTTTGACCGAAAATTAACTTTTCTTCCGCATATTTTGCATTTGCGGAAGAAGTGTGAGCGATCGCTTAATATCCTCAAGGTGTTGTCAAATACATCTTGGGGTGCAGATCGCACATCACTTCTTCGAGTATATCAGTCATTGATCTTGTCCCGCATTGACTACGGAAGTGTTGTTTACGGATCAGCTAGATCTTCCGTCTTACGAAGGTTGGACACAGTTCATCACTCTGCTTTGAGGATATGTTCTGGCGCCTTCCGCACATCACCCGTCCAGAGTCTATATGCTGTTTGTGGACAACTACCCTTAGACCTGAGACGAATGCAGCAATCTCTCAATTATTACGCAAAAATTATGTCGACCCCACACCACCCATTACGTTCCATGGTTCCTAATGCCTCTCTTAAAAGACTGTTTGATGCTCGACCAATGAGCATCCCACCTTTTCTCACAAGAGCCAAATCATATCTGTGGCTCACAGACCTATGTGATATTCGGATAGAGACAATTAATACTTTTTCTCATCCGCCTTGGTATGATCCAACCATTATATTTAATAACTCTTTTGCTCAGTTTTTAAAATCAGACACAACACCTATTGTTTTTCAAATGCTATATTCCTCCCATCGCTGTCAGTATCAATCTTACACACCTGTATTCACAGATGGTTCAAAAACAGCAGGACATGTGGGCTGTGGAATTGTTATAAATAATACAGTTTTTAGCTACAGTCTACATTCGTCCTGCTCTATCTTTACCGCTGAAGCCACAGCTATCGCTTATGCGCTTCAGCATGTGAATACAGAAGATCATCGTCAATTTTGTATATATACTGACAGCATGAGTGTATTGGAAGCATTGAGGAACAATAGTTTTACTTGCCATCCTGTTGTGTCAAAGATTTTTAGAGCATTAGATTCCCTTGCTGGCAAGGGATATGATATTATATTTTGTTGGATACCAAGTCACGTAGGTCTTGATGGAAATGAGAGAGCGGATGCAGCAGCAAAGGCTGCATCAGATCCAATATTACCATCGGTTCCTCTCTCAGATGTGAGAAAGGCTATAAAAAGTTTTATATATGGTCTATGGCAAGAATCATGGAACTTACAGGTCGTCAACAAATTACATACCATTTTTCCATCCCTCACCTCATTATCAGTTTTACCGTTACGAAGTGCTGATGTTAGATTAACTCGCCTTCGTATCGGACACACACGTTTCACACACAAACATTTGTTTTTAAGTGATTTAAATCCATGGTGTGAGACGTGTGATGAACCATTTACTGTTTATCATATTTTAATCACATGTTCTACTTTTAACGTCTACCGTTTTAAATTTTTCAAAACAAACCTTTTAACTCTATTTGATTTGTTGGGGGAACCACCCCACCAAAACCTATTTGCTTATTTGAGAGCAATAGGTTTTTTAAACTTCATATGATTTACATTTATACATTTTAAGATTTTATATATATTTGATTTATTTTATTTATGGTATACATTTTAAGATAACTTATACACTGATTTTTGTGTTTTAATATTTTAATGTTGCTTGGGTTTTAATATATATATGAAAAAAAAATAAGAAAGAAAAATATTAAATAAAAAAATATTCTTCAAAAACTTTTTCTTGGCGCAGCATGTCCATTTTTGGACCTTGCGCCATAAAACCCAACCAACCAACCAGCCTTTAAGTGGAGGCCAAAGACACCCATTTTCTTTCATTCATGTCAATGGCACAACTTCAATCTCATTGGTATCGGTAAAATGTACAATTGCAAAATTGTTAGGCATATTTATTATTCTACTAACAATATATATATTACTTTATTTACATTACATGTAACTATAAAATTTTAAATAGCTTTGATTAATAATTGATAAAAAAAAACATTCTTAACTCTTAAAATTCTTATATACACAAAATTAAATAAAAAAAGTATAAAGAAATTTAATATTCAGAACTTAATGGGAAAACTATGAATACATCTCTTTTTGTTTAAGTGCAAGACATTTGCAGTGTACATTTTCAATAGAGCAATTAAGATATGATCAAAACATTTTGGCTGAACTTATGTTTAAACGCATAAATTCACAAGGGAAGGTATAGACATTACTGCAGTCAATAAGTTTTCTGTAAATAATAAATATATTTCTATTAGAATTCAGAATAAAATTTTCAATTTTACATATAGTACCATTTTTTAAGGAACCAAATTATTAGGCTCAAATATTGCAAGATTAAAAGCTTTACATACAACTTCTTTAAATTGTACACCTATGCAATCATCCATTTTAAAACCATTATAATGTTACCTTAACAAAAGAACATTATCTGATACAACAGATTTTGGTATGAATGAGAATTTTTTTCTTCCATTTGTTGTAATGGTTTGTCAGTTTTTCTTATCATTTGTTTAATGACACTCATAAAATTTTCAAATTGAAATGCACTAAATAAATCTAGCAGCCCAAAATGTTTTACATCTTCACTTATATGAAGAAGACCATGAATATTATATGAAACAAACTGTTTCCTGTAAAGATGAGAAAAACCTTCTACAAATGCTTTAAGCCACAACTCGGCAAATGGAAAAAGTGGCATAAGATTTTCTGAAACTTAGATTTTAATTGAGCAATGCAGAAGTAAAAAGTGTTCATACAAATCCTTTTTTAAGACATTTTTTTAATACAATCGGACCGGTATCAAGTAAGAATTGACGAAATTCAGTTGCTTTCCAACGATCAAGTTCTCTTAAAGATCGAGGCTTACGACTAAAATCATTACAAATACTGCTCCTTAAATCTAGTACAGATTGTGTGAAATATTTTCAACTTGATTAGGTAAAAATCTAAATTTTGCACCACCTTTTAACCGTAATTTCAGAAGTTTTTTCATTGCTCCTAAGCAAATAAGATGCATATATTCATATGGCACTTGACATACTGGTCCAAAATTTTTTATCTTCAACAAAATTGAATCACATTTATGATGTTCATCATTCATTGCTCGATTTCTGAAATCCGAATTTGTTCGTTGATTAATATCAGTGTTTGGGAAACAAATTCTGTTTTTAAAGTACTTCCCAGGCTCAAAGCATTTATTGCAACTTGAATAACCTGAATGACTTTTTATGCATAATATGAATGCTTTTGCAGGTGCATCACAAATCATTCCTTTAAATGAAATTTTATTATTGATACTGATTCCATTTGAAAGTAATTGAAAGTAAATAAATTAATAACTCCTCAACAAAATCTTTTAAAAATTCATTTGAATCTGAAGGTTTTTCGTTAGAATGGAAAACACCAAATGCAAAAACACACGGCCTCTTTTGTGAATAACTTAAAGACCCTAGAATTGGCCAAAACTTACTCCAAGAACTTTTTAATAGAGGAGGACCATCAACATTAACTAATAATTTTATTTCATCACCTGGAATGGAACATTGCTTAAAAATAGTTCTGATACCCTTTTCAATACCAAAATGGTGGTATAATCCAGTAGACAAAGTTTTGATCTTTAATTGTCTTGGTGTTTTAAGTAAAGTGCGAGCATCACTAGGTAAATTAGAACCACAGGGATAGTTTATTAACAATTTTAACAAGTCATTTATTGCAGAGCGTGATACATTGTTTACCACGGACCAATTCGCAAGGTCTTTTGTTAAATCAGAGCCATTTCGAAATTCGGTTTTTACCAAATTTTCAGGTAATATTGACTTATCATTTAATGATTTAGACACTAAAGATTCATTAGATTCTCCGAAACTGCAGTCATCAGAATTCACATCGGAAGAGCTTTGAAAACCTGAGCATGATGGAAGATCTTCCTCTGTTCACTGAGCAAAGTAAATTTTTGACAGAATCGTTAATGCTTTTGTAAGCTTTTGAATGCAAGCGTGACTTCAATTTTGGCATTATCACGGCATAAATTATACAACAATCATTAAGAAAAATAAAATCGAAAGTTACCTACACATTGAATACCCATATATTAAATATAATTTCAATATTAAATAAGAAATAAATTATAGAATGTTTATAATTTATTTAGAATAAGAAATCTCACTTCACAATAATAGAAAAGCTCTAGTCAAGTAAGCACGAGGTAAACAAAGGATAACTGCGAGTTTAAATTAATTGCGGATTTTAATTTCACTTCAGTTATTGAGCTAAACCACAGGCACATAACAGCTTAAATATTTTCTTAAGTTACAGTAAGAGCCCCATTTAAAATCTAACATATTTAAACACAATGAAAATTTTGCATAAAAATTCATAGTTTTCACTCGTGTTTACATTATATCCTTTAGATGTATAGGAGATATCCAGGCTTGGATATCTAAACAACATCGATAACAAGTACATCCAGTAATATCTAACTTTGAAATATCTAATAGATATCCATGTGAAGCGATTTTGAGATATCCACATTGCAAAAGTTGTGGATATCTATGAAATATCCCTAGCATATCTCCATGTTGATATCTAAACGAGGTTACCTGTGATATCTCATGGATATCTAAGTCGTGGGTATCCAAATTGTACACATCTAATAGATGTGTTTTATATCTAACAGATATCTGGATCTAAATTAGATATGTTTTGGATATCTAAGATATATTAATGGTTGTGTGGGTACCACACCCCGAATAATCTGTGTGACCTTTGACATATGCAACAAAATCCCTGGCAGGAGCATCAGCAAGCATTCCAACCAATTTCACAGAATGTTTGTTATTGTTTATGCTATCTCCATTTAAAAAAAATTAATAATGTTACTTCTACAAATTCACGCAGAAAATCATTGGCATCTCTTGGTTTTTCAGAGCCATGATACACTCCAATAGTGAAAACAGGAGATTTTTCCATGTTATAAAGTGAGTATGATACGGCCAAAACTGACTTTTTGAGTTTTTAGTAAATGGGAGGCCATCAACATTGAATAAAAGATGTATGCATTCAGGCCAAGATACACAACTAAATGTAGAATTTAACTGTTTCTCAATGCCTAAATGCGCATACTCTCCTAGTGTCACCACTCTAATTTCTGTATTCCGTGGAGTATTGAGTAAAGTTCTTCCATCTTTTGGTAAATTAGAAAAACACAAGTGTGTCCTTAATAAAAGTAACAATTTTGTGACACATGTCTTCTTTCAAGCTGTTATATTTATCACATTATGCCTTTTAACGGTCTCCATTGTTTTTTCTGAAAAAGTTATAACAATATCAATTTATATTTTTGGAAGTCTTAACTTAATAGATAATTCTTGACTTTAATCATATTTCTTATTGTTCCATGAATAATTGTATTTCAATGATCTGATTATTAATAAAAATTTTAAAAATAAATTGAAGTGTATTTTCTGTATTCTAAGTTATTTAAAAATACATATTTTTGTAAAAGTTCTGATTTTTTTTATTGATTTTATTTTACTTGAAAAATTTTAAATGTAATATTTTTAAAACATAGGTAAAAGTTACCAGATGGGTACGGGATTGGCGCGATTTCAAATTTTGGCACCAAGCGCTCTACAGCTCTGTCGCCAACCTAAATTGCGTCACTACGCGCGATAAATTTCAACCAATAACGATCGCGTTCGAACTTCAGCTTTGAAATCACGCGTTTTTTCGAATTCCAAATATTAAAAAGTTGAATATTTCATTACAATTAAATACTGTAGAAGTTTTAAAATTCGAATAAATAGAAAGGAAATTTTTATCACTTGATTTTAAATATACCGAGCAATGGCGCCCACCTTAAAAAAAACATCAGTGTAGCGCTACCTACTGCAGTGCCAACCGGGCAGTAAAACTAAATTTCGAACGTTAAAAAATTTCACTTTTTGTTTAAACTCGAATTTTAAATATACCGAGCAATGGCGCCCACCTTAAAAAAACATCAGTGTAGCGCTACCTACTGCAGTGCCAACCGGACAGTAAAGCTAAATTTCGAACGTTAAAAAATTTCACTTTTTGTTTAAACTCGAATTTTAAATATACCGAGCAATGGCGCCCACCTTAAAAAAAACATCAGTGTAGCGCTACCTACTGCAGTGCCAACCGGACAGTAAAGCTAAATTTCGAACATTAAAAAAATTTCACTTTTTGTTTAAACTCGAATTTTAAATATACCGAGCAATGGCGCCCACCTTAAAAAAACATCAGTGTAGCGCTACCTACTGCAGTGCCAACCGGACAGTAAAGCTAAATTTCGAACATTAAAAAAATTTCACTTTTTGTTTAAACTCGAATTTTAAATATACCGAGCAATGGCGCCCACCTTAAAAAAAACATCAGTGTAGCGCTACCTACTGCAGTGCCAACCGGACAGTAAAGCTAAATTTCGAACATTAAAAAAATTTCACTTTTTGTTTAAACTCGAATTTTAAATATACCGAGCAATGGCGCCCACCTTAAAAAAAACATCAGTGTAGCGCTACCTACTGCAGTGCCAACCGGGCAGTAAAACTAAACTTCGAACGTTAACAAATTTCACATTTTGTTTAAACTGGAATTTTAATATACCGAGCAATGGCACCTACATAAAAAATATCAGTACGCGGCACATTCTAACACTAACATGCAATACACACAACTTAAAAATTCATATACTTACTTTCTTACTACCATCACGCTCTAAATAAAAAAACGTAAGTTCAAAACATTCTCATCCATAGTTAATTATCGTTAGGAACACACAAACTCCAAAATTCGAATATTGAAACTCAATTATTAAATATTATTCTAAAATAGTTTCAAGGGTTACATACAAAACGCGCATGTCACGCGATCACGTTACCCAATAAAAAAATAGGTCATACATACGTAATCCGAACCGTTAAACCAGTTTGACGAACTTATCGCACCACTTTATCGCCTGCTTGGCGCATTTTACCCTCCGTACCCATCTCTTCACTTTAGCGAAAACATATTTAGTAGATTATAATAAACAATAACATAGGTTAAAAATTTAATTCTCATTTATTCTATTGACATGAAGCTATTATAAAATCCTAATATATTTACATGGAATAAAACTCTGTGAAATTCTAACATATAACTAATTTTAACTTGGTATAAAAAATCTAAATCTAATTTACACTATCGTCACGAATATATGCTACAAAATTCTAATGTAGACATGGAATAAAAAGTTAAATTTATTCTGTTGTCATGAAATTACTACAAAGTTCTAACATAATTTAAACATTTCAAATATAATTTTATCATAAATTTTTTATATTTGTCGGGAAGTTACTACAAATTTCAGCTTTAAATTTTAGCATTTAAGAAAGTGAATAAATTTTACACATTAATGTATTTAAATTCAAGCATTATTTATTGAAATTTACGTTATTGAATTAAGCTAGTAACTTACCTAAAATGTAAGGAAGCAGAATTTTAAAAAATTAGAAATTTTTTCCGATACTTGCATAAACACGAATTATAATATGAAATGAACACGTGTACCGTATAATTACTATAATTGAAAATTAGTATAGTAAATTACTTCACTTCAAATGATTACATAAAAATAAATTTACATCAGAGTAGTGAGAAAATGAGAGTTCACCTGCACGTGCAGCAGTCTCTTATCAGCAGTAGCCCCTCAGGGGGTTTACCTTCTTTAGGTAAACACGGGTGTCACAATCCCGAGGTACCCTAGTGATCTGTCCTCTTCTTTCTTTTCTTCTCTCCTCCACTCTTCTGCTTTTTCTTCCTCTTCTCCCTCAGTGTGGTTGCCTCGCAAGAGGTTGAGGGCTCCCCTTGAGTAGCTTTCGCCGCTCTGTTGCTATTAGCTACTCTTGGGGACTAAATCACCCACGTGTTTGCCGTGCGTGGAGACCCGTGTCCCTGGAAAGGAGGATCCTGGTAATTGAGGCCTCCAGAGACCAACACATTGCTTTGGCCTCTGCTTCAGGTAAACGGGAGGTGTGTTGTGGTCCTCAGCACATCAATCGGCTTTATGGATCAAGCGATCGGTACATCTACTGGGTGACTCGTTAAGGGTGGAGGCCACATCAGGGATGTACTGTGAGCGTATAGGACCTGGCTAGCACTGGTGCAGCTTGTCTGCATCCCCTTGTTGGACTCGGTGGTGGGTGGTGCGGTCAGGTCCCGAAATTTTAAAACAAATTATGGAAAATAAAAAAATTCTTTTCTCCCACGGGAGCAGCTTTTGCAAAATAAAGATAATAAATTTTTTATAATTAAAAGAAATGAGGGAACGTTTCAAAATGTGTCCCCCTTTTTAATTCAGAAGGGAATATCGGGAATTGTAGGGGAAGTACGAAATATTAAAAAAATTCGGTCTGGTGACTTGCTGGTGGAAATTGCAAATTCCACTCAAGCTACAACCATCAGCAATATGCGAATGCTAGCTAACCTAGAGGTATCCGTCTTGCCTCATGGCAGCCTCAATTTTACACGTGGTGTTATTTCCGCAAGGGATTTGGAAAATACGCCGACGGATGAGATTCTGGAAAATCTGCAGGATCAGAAGGTCTGTGGTGTTGAACGTATAAGAGTCAGAAGAGATGGAATGTACATAGACTCTAAACATCTCATTCTGACCTTTGCGTCCCCAGACCTTCCGCAGAATATAAAAGCTGCTTATCTGAATCTACCCGTCAGGCCATATATCCCTAATCCTTTGCGTTGTTTCAAGTGCCAACGTTTTGGACATTCGCAGAATGCTTGCAGGGGCAAACTGACTTGCGCACAATGCGCAGCAGTTGGCCACGATAACTCGAACTGCACAGCAAAGGAGAGATGTGTCAACTGCCAGGGCGACCATCCCTCCTTTTCTCGAAATTGTCCTCAATGGGTACTTGAAAAAGAAATCACCACTGTAAAAGTAAAAAATAACTGTTCATTCCCTGAGGCTAGGCGACAAGTTGCCTCTCGATGTCCTAAATCTGGTGTTAGCTATGCAACCGCAGCAAAGAAAGTCACCAAATCAATCAGTACTCAAACTGAAACTATTTCACTTCCCTTGACTAGATTACCCCTATTACCAACCTTGAAGCCAAAATCTTCATCAACATCAACTATTAAGAAAAAAGCTCCTTCGGCTAAATCTAAAGCCTTCAAGGCTTATAAGCTAAAATCCTCTAGGGAGGGTTCTTCTAGACCCTCCATATCCACCCGTAAAGCCTTGTCCCTGGAGGCTGACGCTGTTTCCTTACATCCCTCGGACGAAGACTTATCGCTCGAGGAGATGTCAGATGACATGCCTTCCAGCTCCGGGAAAGGAGCTTTTCAAATTAAAAAATAACTTCCTTTGTTTCTTGGAACTGCCATGGTTTGCGTTCCCATCTTGATGACATCAAGTCTATAATTTCAGCCTATAACCCCGCATGTATTGCACTTCAGGAAACATTCCTGAAGTCCCACAATAATTTATCCATGCGTGGGTTTAAAAGCTTTAGAAAAGACTGTGGTGACGATGGTGCAGTGTCTGGAGGTGTTTGCATTTTAACATCCAACAACTATCCCTGCACTGCCCAGCATTTAAATACTACACTACAGGCTGTAGCTGTGCGAATTCACACATCATGCTTGTTAACAGTCTGTAGTTTGTATTTGCCACCGCATGATGTCATCCGCCAAGAGGAACTCGATACATTAATAGATCAGCTGCCAACACCATTTCTGTTGTTAGGTGACTTTAACGGCCATAGTTCTTTGTGGGGAAATGATAATACTAATTCTCGCGGTCGGCAGATAGAGCGGTTTATTTCAGAAAACAGTCTCTGTCTGCTTAATACCGACGAGAAGACTTATTTCCATGTACCCACAAGAACATTTCATTCTCTCGATCTGGCCATTTGTTCTCCATCTCTTCTGCCATTGTTAAATCTAATAGTAGGAAATGATCTGCATAACAGCGATCATTTTCCTCTCGTCATCTCCCAGACTGGAGGTAGTAGTGTAAGACAACGCTTACCTACTTACGTGTACAGTCGGGCAGATTGGACGCTATTCACACAATTGGCAGTTGTTGATAATGAAATGGTTATGATCGATGATATTGATGATGCTATATATAAGGTCACCAAAGCAATATTAAATGCAGCTGATGCATCTATTCCTAAGAGTTCCTTTACAACACACAGGCGTTGCAAACCTTGGTGGAACAAAGAATGCCAAGAGCATTACAGAAAACAAAGGAAGTTATGGGGGTTATTTAGGAGATACCCCACAACGGAGAATCTTGTCGCCTTTAAGAGAGCAAGAGCTCTAGCTCGCAGAGCTCGTCGTCGAAGTCAGAAGGAATCCTGGTCTCGCTATGTATCCTCAATTACTTCTTCCACATCCAGTAAACAGTTGTGGAGAAGAGTGAAAGCAGCCAATGGAATATATAGAGAATTTTCAATTCCTATTTTGAAATCCGGAGCTGCTATATACTCTTCTCCTAAGGACATCGCTAACGTCCTTGGTGAAACCTTTGCTAGCGTCTCAAGCAACGACTCTTATAGTCCTTCGTTTCTAAGGACAAAGAGTCGTGCTGAGCGAACACCAATTCGTTTCAACCAAGGTGAAGCCTTGCCTTACAACTGTGAATTTCGGATGTTGGAATTGAAGAGAGCATTACAGCAGGCCAATAATACCAGTCCAGGACCTGATGGAATCAGCTATCAAATGCTTCGAAATTTAAGTCCAGACTCCCTATCGAACATATTATATTTTTTCAATAGGATCTGGACTGAAAAGAAATTCCCATCAGCTTGGAATGAAGCGGTAGTGATTCCGATCCTTAAGGCTGGTAAGGATCCTTCAGATCCTTCAAATTATCGACCAATAGCTCTGACAAGCTGTTTCTGTAAGACTCTCGAACGTATGGTCAACGCCCGTCTCGTATATGTCTTAGAAAAAAATAAATGCATACATATTAATCAGAGTGGCTTCCGTAAAGGGAGATCCACTCTTGATAATATCACATATTTGGAGACCCAAATTCGCAATGCTTTTGTGCGTAGAAACCATCTGGTCTCCATTTTCTTTGACATCGAGAAGGCATACGACCGTACATGGCGATATGGAATTCTCCGTTCATTATATGATTTTGGCTTTCGGGGTAATCTCCCGATATTCCTACAGAATTTTTTAAGCTCCCGTGTTTTTAAAGTTCGTATTGGAACAGTTTTTTCCAATACTTTTATTCAAGCCGAGGGTGTCCCCCAAGGCTCCATTTTAAGTGTCACTATTTTTAATTTATTCATCAGTAACATTCTACATCAATTACCACCATCAATAAATGGTACACTCTACGTTGACGACCTGCAAATATCATGTCAGGGTTCGAATATGCGGTTAATTGAGAGACAACTGCAAACAGCAGTTAATAAGCTTGCTGCATGGTGTGCTGAGAATGGCCATACTTTATCTCCTAGCAAGAGCAGATGTGTCCACTTCTGTAGAAAGACTAGCCTGCATAATGATCCAACTATTTATATCAACAACACTCCAATACAAGTAGTCAATGAAATTAAATTTCTGGGTATTATCTTTGACCGAAAATTAACCTTTCTTCCGCATGTTTTAAATTTGCGGAAGAAGTGTGAGCGATCGCTTAATATCCTCAAGGTGTTGTCAAATACATCTTGGGGTGCAGATCGCACATCACTACTTAGGATTTATCAGTCATTGATTCTATCCCGCATTGACTACGGATGTGTTGTTTATGGATCGGCTAGATCTTCTGTTTTACGAAGATTGGACACTGTTCATCACTCTGCTTTGAGGATATGCTCTGGGGCATTCCGCACATCACCCGTCCAGAGTCTATACGTGATATGTCATCAATTACCGTTAGACCTGAGACGTATGCAGCAGTCTCTCAATTATTATGCTAAGATCATGTCGACCCCTGACCATCTGTTACGTTCTATGGTTCCTAATGCCTCTTTGAAACGACTATATGATGCTCGTCCATTGAGCATCCCACCTTTTCTCACAAGAGCCAAATCAAATCTCTGGCTTACAGACCTATGTGATGTTCGGATAGAGCCAATTAATCATTTTCTCTATCCATCTTGGTATGAACCAACAAATACCTTTATAAATACCTTTGCTCAATTTAAAAAATCGGACACAACACCTATTGTTTTTCAACAGCTGTACTATTCTCATCGCTGTCAGTATCAATCATACAAACCTGTATTCACAGATGGTTCTAAAACAGCGGGACATGTGGGCTGTGGAGTTTTTATTAATAATACAGATTTTAATTACAGCCTACATTCGTCCTGCTCCATCTTTACTGCTGAAGCAACTGCTATATATTATGCGCTTCAGCATGTGAATACAGGCAACTATCATAAATATTGTATCTATACTGACAGCATGAGTATTATTGAAGCTTTGAAGAACAATAGTGTTACCTGTCATCCTGTTGTGTCCAAAATTTTTAAAGCATTGGATTCCCTTGCTGGCAAGGGAAAAGAAATTGTATTTTGTTGGATACCAAGCCACATGGGTCTTGAAGGCAATGAGAGAGCAGATGCAGCTGCAAAGGCTGCATCAGATCCAATTTTACCATCGGTTCCTCTCTCAGATGTGAGAAAGGCTATAAAAAGTTTTATATATGGTCTTTGGCAGGAGTCATGGAACTTGCAGGTCGGCAACAAATTACATACCATTTTCTCATCCCTCATTTCATTGTCAGTTTTACCGTTACGAAGTGCAGATGTTAGATTGACTCGCCTTCGTATTGGACACACACGTTTCACACACAGACATTTGTTTTTAAACGAACTAAATCCATGGTGTGAAACGTGTGATGAACCATTCACTGTTTATCATATTTTAATTTCATGTCATGATTTTAACCAACAACGTTTACAATTTTTTAAAACTGATTTTATCACTTTATTTGATATCATAGGGGATCCACCCCATAAAAACCTATTTGCTTTCTTGAGGGCAATAGGTTTCATACATTATATCTGATTTACATGTTAAATTTTAAAAATTGTGTTTATAGTTGATTTTTCTTTTTTATATTTTATAAATTGATTTTAAAATAATATATACACATAATTTTATTTTTTTAAAAAAATTTTAATGTTGCTTGGGTTTAAAAAAAATAAATAAATAAATAAATAAAGCTAAAAAAACTTACTTTTGGCGCAGCATGTCCAATTTTGGACCTTGCGCCATAAAACCCAACCAACCAACCAACCAACTTATCAGCAGTAGCGGTGACGTCATAGGTTTGTAGTCTTATAGGAGGGTTTGGAGTGACGTCATATGTTTGTGATCTTACACGAGGTCTTATCACTAAGCAGAGTGTGTGACGTCATTGAATAGTGCTGCCATCTATTGAGAAATTCTGAAACTTTTTATATTAATACTGAGAGTGACGTCAATGAATTATGTTGCCATCTATGGAGGAATTTTCAAACTTTTTATACTAATGCTGCCCTCTATGGGATTAATTTTGAACTGTATATTTTTAAAAATGAACATTTCCAGCCGTGGGGACAGAACCTCAAACCTCAGCCGTGGTAGTTCGTTATCTTATCCACTGAGCTACTCGGACTTTTCGAAGGGAATGGTTTTTATGGTTTATAATCAGAGGGGATGATTAGGACTTAGAATTTTTTGTAGAGAATTTAAGTAGAATTTTTATGTTTAAAGATTATAATGTATTTTAAAGTGTATAATATTATGAATTTATTTTTTTACGATATGAATTATTTTTCAATTTAAAAGGAAATGAATCCTGAACTTAATTACAATGTTGAGAATTTTAGAATATTAATTAAATTTTATTGGAAAAGTGATAGAATTTATTTTTACGATATGAAAGTAAATTATTTTTCGAATACTACTGACAGAATTTATTTTTTCAAAATATTAATGGAATTTAAAACAAATGTTAATTGTTTTGAAATTGATCATTTTTTTAAAATAAAATTCTAGACATTTTGTAAATGATTTGAACTTAGAATAAATGACTGAATTCTATTTACTTACCTTTATGGTCACATCTGTAAAGTTTTTATATTAGTTAAAATAATGCTGATTTCCACACCACGCAAGGCGTACAGCATATTTGGCGCGTTATCTCCTTTTATTTTATGCTTGGCGAGATTCCCCAGTAGGCCTATTTTCCAAGCTTTTTTAAATGAATATGTACAACTAATGATTTATGAATATATACAGCAATTTTAATATATGTAACAACGAATTATTGTATTGGATTCGGCATCATCTTCAAGGAATTATGGAATGTTGTTTGGGATCTTATGATGACCATAAGAGTAAGAGGATATACCGTCGTCTAAGAGATACCTTTTATCATCAAAAGGAGAGAGGGAGATTTTGTTGATAGATGTTGTGAAAAGTTGATGGTTTGTGCTTTGTATTCGTTTTTGTTCCATTCTTTTTATTTCTCTTTGAAATAGACATCGTTTGTAATTATGATGTTTGAGTTGTTTTCTAACAACATTTCTGTTCACTCCCTTAGATGTTTTTTTCTCACCTTCCGAAGATAGTATAGTATACATCTTAGACCGTAATCCTATAAATTCGAAGCCCCTCAGGGGGTTTACCTTCTTTAGGTAAACACGGGTGTCACAATCCCGAGGTACCCCAGTGATCTGTCCTCTTCTTTATTTTCCTCTCTCCTCTCCTCTTCTGCTTTTTCTTCCTCTTCTCCCTCAGTGTGGTTGCCTCGCAAGAGGTTGAGGGCTCCCCTTGAGTAGCTTTCGCCGCTCTGTTGCTATTAGCTACTCTTGAGGACTAAATCACCCACGTGTTTGCCGTGCGTGGAGACCCGTGTCCCTGGAAAGGAGGATCCTGGTAATTGAGGCCTCCAGAGACCAACACATTGCTTTGGCCTCTGCTTCAGGTAAACGGGAGGTGTGTTGTGGTCCTCAGCACATCAATCGGCTTTATGGATCAAGCGATCGGTACATCTACTGGGTGACTCGTTAAGGGTGGAGGCCACTTCAGGGATGTACTGTGAGCGTATAGGACCTGGCTAGCACTGGTGCAGCTGGTCTGCATCCCCTTGTTGGACTCGGTGGTGGGTGGTGCCGTCAGGTCCCGAAATTTCCAATTTAAATATGGAAACAAATATTTCTATTCTCCCACGGGAGCACACCTTATCTCTATTAAATGCCAAATTTTATGTCATAAAAAGGAAAGAGGGTACTTTTGATACAGTATCCCCTTTCCTCATTCAAAAAGCTATGTTAGGCACGGTCGGTGATGTGAAGAGCATCAGAAAATTACGTTCTGGTGACCTAATGGTAGAAGTTGCATCAAAAACACAAGCAACATTGATTGCAAATATGAATATGCTGGCTAACCTTGAGGTGTCTGTCTCACCTCACACAAACCTTAACTTTTCTCGTGGTGTGATATCCGCGAAGGATTTGCTTAACACGCCTACGGATGAGATACTAGAAAATCTTAAAGAACAAAAGGTCTGCGCTGTAAAACGCATTACTGTCAGGAGAGATGATAAAGTTATTAACACTAAGCATCTGATCCTGACATTTGCGACGCCAGACCTACCGCAGCATATTAATGCTGCGTATATGCATCTCTCCGTTAGGCCATTTATTCCAAATCCTTTGCGTTGTTTCCAGTGCCAGAGATTTGGTCACTCTAAAGCGGCATGCAGAGGCAAACTGACTTGCGCTCGCTGCGCAGCAGTTGGCCACGACAGTTCGTCCTGTACTGCAAAGGAGAGGTGTGTCAACTGTAAAGGTGACCACCCCTCCTACGCTAGGAGTTGTCCTATCTGGATACTGGAAAAGGAGATCACAACCACTAAAGTTAAAAATAATTGTACATATCCCGAGGCGAGACGTGCTGTTACAGCTCGTACACCTCAAGTTGGAGTCAGCTATGCAACTGTCGCCGCAAAAGTCACCAGAACGACTAGTACACAAACAGATGCTCTATCACTACCGATTGTTAAATTACCCACTACATCTGTACAGAAGCCAAAATCGACATCCACATCAACTACACGTAGAAAAGCTCCGATGGCTAAATCCAAAGCCCTGAAGGCCTTAAAACTAAAATCTGCTAAGGAGGGCAATTTTAGGCCCTCCATATCCACCCGTAAAGCCTTAACCCTGGAGGCTGACGCTGTTTCATTACATCCCTCGGACGATGATCTATCGCTCGAGGAGATGTCAGATGACATGCCTTCCAGCTCCGGGAAAGGAGCTTTTCAAATTCAATAATAACTTCCTTTGTTTCTTGGAACTGCCATGGTTTGCGTTCTCATAATGATGACATCAAGTCTATAATTTCAGCCTACAACCCCGCATGTGTTGCACTTCAGGAAACATTCCTGAAGTCTAGCAATAACTTTTCCATGCGTGGGTTTAAAAGCTTTAGAAAAGACTGTGGTGACGATGGTGCAGTGTCTGGAGGTGTTTGCATTTTAACATCTAACAACTATCCCAGCACTGCCCAGCATTTAAATACTACACTACAGGCTGTAGCTGTGCGAATTCACACATCATGCTTGTTGACAGTCTGTAGTTTGTATTTGCCACCGCATGATGTCATCCGCCAAGAGGAACTCGATGCATTAATAGATCAGCTGCCAACACCATTTCTGTTGTTAGGTGACTTTAACGGCCATAGTTCTTTGTGGGGAAATGATAATACTAATTCTCGCGGTCGGCAGATAGAGCGGTTTATTTCAGATAATAGTCTCTGTCTGCTTAATACCGACGAGAAGACATATTTCCATGTACCCACAAGAACGTTTCATTCTCTCGATCTAGCCATCTGTTCTCCATCTCTTCTGCCATTGTTAAATTTAAATGTAGGAAATGATCTGCATAATAGCGATCATTTTCCTCTCGTCATCTCCCAGACTGGAAGTAGTAGTGTAAGACAACGCTTACCTACTTACGTGTACAGTCGGGCAGATTGGACGTTATTTACACAATTGGCAGTTGTTGATAATGAAATGGTTATGATCGATGATATTGATAATGCCATATCTAAAGTCACTGAAACAATTATAAATGCAGCTGATGCATCAATACCTAAGTGTTCCTCTATACCACACAGGCGTTGCAAACCTTGGTGGAATGATGAATGTCAAAACACCTATAAGAAACAGAGGAAGTTATGGGGGCTATTCAGAAGATACCCCACAACGGAGAATCTTATCGCCTTTAAGAGAGCAAAAGCATTAGCTCGCAGAGCTCGTCGTCGAAGTCAGAGGGAATCCTGGTCTCGCTATGTATCCTCAATTACTTCTTCCACATCCAGTAAACAGTTGTGGAGAAGAGTGAAAGCAGCCAATGGAATGTATAGGGAATTCTCTATTCCTATTCTAAAATCCGGAGCTGCTGTGCACTCTTCTCCTAAGGACATCGCTAACGTCCTTGGTGAAACCTTTGCTAGCGTCTCAAGCAACGACTCTTATAGTCCTTCGTTCTTAAGGACAAAGAGTCGTGCTGAGCGAACACCAATTCGTTTCAACCATCGACAAGCTTTGCCTTACAACTGTGAATTTCGGATGTTGGAATTGAAGAGAGCATTACAGCAGGCCCATGATACTAGCCCAGGACCAGATGGAATCAGCTATCAAATGCTTCGCCATTTAAGTCCAGACTCCCTGTTGAACTTACTTTACCTGTTCAATAGGATCTGGACTGAAAATAAATTTCCATCACTTTGGAGCGAAGCAATAGTGATTCCGATCCTTAAGGCTAATAAGGATCCTTCTGTTCCTTCAAGTTATCGACCAATTGCTCTGACGAGTTGCTTATGTAAGACTCTCGAACGTATGGTCAATGCCCGTCTCATCTATGTCTTAGAAACAAATAAATGTATCCACATCAATCAGAGTGGCTTCCGTAAAGGAAGGTCCACTCTTGATAATATTACATACCTGGAAACGCAGATCCGCAATGCCTTTGTGCGGAGGAATCATCTCGTTTCCATTTTCTTCGACATAGAGAAGGCTTATGACCGTACTTGGCGTTATGGAATTCTCCGTAGGATGTATGATTTTGGCTTTAGGGGTAATTTGCCAATATTTATAGAAAATTTTTTGTGCTCCCGTGGTTTTAAAGTTCGTATTGGTTCGGTTATGTCCAATACTTTTATTCAAGCCGAGGGTGTACCCCAAGGCTCTATTTTAAGCGTCACACTTTTTAACCTATACATCAGTTGCATTCTTCATCAAATTTCACCTCCTGTTTATGGCACACTTTATGTTGATGACCTGCAAATATCATGTGAGGGTTCTAACATGCGTTTAATTGAGAGACAACTACAAACAACCGTCAACAAACTTGCTGCATGGTGTGCTGAGAATGGCCACACTTTGTCTCCTAGCAAGAGTAATTGTGTCCATTTCTGCAAGAAGACCAGCCTACATAATGATCCTACTATCTATATAAATAGTACTCCTATCCCTGTTGTCAACGAGATAAAATTTTTGGGTATAACATTTGACCGAAAGTTAAATTTTCTTCCGCATGTTCTTCATTTGCGGAAGAAGTGCGAGCGATCGCTTAATATCCTCAAGGTGCTCTCTAATACATCTTGGGGTGCTGATCGCACGTCACTACTTCGTGTCTACCAGTCATTAATTTTATCTCGTATTGACTATGGGTGTTCTGTATATGGATCTGCTAGGTCTTCCGTTTTACGCAGATTGGATACAATACATCACTCTGCTTTGAGAATATGCTCAGGCGCATTCCGCACATCACCCGTCCAGAGTCTATACGCAATATGTCATCAACTGCCTTTAGACCTGAGACGAATGCAGCTGTCTCTCAGTTATTATGCAAAAATCATGTCTGACCCTCAACATCCATTACGTTCCATGACTACTACACCTGCACTAATGAGGCTGTATGACGCTCGTGCATACAGCATTCCACCTTTTCTCACTCGGACAAAGTCCAACTTATTATATTCAGACCTATGTGATGTCCGTTTTGATAAAACGGACCTTCTTCTACACCCACCTTGGTACGATCCACAGATTAAAATCATCAATCCTTTTGCTCGTTTTAGAAAATCAGACACAGCAACTACTGTTTTCCAGCAGCTATATGCCTCACATCGCTGTCAGTATACCACGTATACACCGGTTTTCACTGATGGTTCAAAATCTACAGGACATGTTGGTTGTGCTGTAGTTATTGAGAACAAAACACTTAGCTACAGCCTCCATCCATCCTGTTCCATCTTCTCTGCTGAAGCAAGTGCTATTTACCAAGCTCTTCAGCAGATGAATACATGTGATAATTTTAAATACTGTGTGTACACTGACAGTTTGAGTGTGTTGGAAGCTTTGCGGAACAGTAGTTTTGACTGCCATCCTGTTGTGTCTAGAATTTTCCGAGCATTAGATTCCCTTGCTGGCAAGGGATATGAAATAATTTTCTGTTGGATCCCAAGTCATGTAGGTCTCGATGGCAATGAGAGGGCTGATGCAGCTGCTAAATCTGCATCTGGCCCGTGTCTTCCATCAGTTCCTTTGTCTGACGTGAGAAAAAATGTTAAAATATTAATCCATTCTCTTTGGCAGGAGTCATGGAACATGCAGGTCAGTAATAAATTGCGTGCCATATTTCCATACATCACCTCATTAACAGTTTTACCGATACGAAGTGCTGATGTAAGATTAACCCGCCTTCGTATCGGACACACACGTTTCACACATAGACATTTGTTTCTAAGCGAATTAAATCCTTGGTGTGAAACGTGTGATGAACCATTCACTGTTTATCATATTTTAATTTCATGCAAATATTTTAACCAATATCGTTTACTCTTTTTTAAATGTGATATCTTAAATTTATTTGATTTGCTGGGGGAGCCACCCCACGGGAACCTATTTGCCTTTTTGAGGGCAATAGGTTTTTTATATTATATTTAATTTACAATTTTAAATTTTAAATGTATATATAATTTTGTTTTACCATTTACATTTTATAATTGGATTTTAATATGATATATATACACCAATTTTTGTTTTTTAGAATTTTAATGTTGCTTGGGTTTCGAAAAAAAGTAAATAAGTGAATAAATAGAATAAATTAGCAATAAATTAAAAAAAAATTAAATATCTTCTTCAAAACTTATTTCTTGGCGCAGCATGTCCGATTTTGGACCTTGCGCCATAAAACCCAACCAACCAACCTATAAATTCGAAGATAGGCTTCCCATTCAATTCATCCTTGAAGCATCCAATTTTCTTTTTGTTTTGAGTGCTGAAGAGGGTGATCTGGAGGGTAATCGGAGGTATCGTAGATGTTGATATTTTTCTTCATATCAACATATACATCTTCTGATTTAATCTCGTAGGTAAGAGAGTCTGTATCCGTGAAAAGCAATGATGCATTATTTCCATATTATCTCTTGATGATGTTGTAGTGGAATTCATACATCAAAAGTTTACTTAACTCTAAGATAACAAACTTGTGCAGTGGTTGGCCATGACAGCTCTAACTGCACAGCGAAGGAGAGGTGTGTCAACTGTCATGGTGACCACCCCTCCTATTCCCGAAGTTGTCCTATATGGGCACTGGAAAAGGAGATAACTACTCTGAAGGTTACCACCAACTGTTCATACCCAGAGGCTAGACGACAAGTTACCTCTCGCTGCCCTAAACCTGGAGTAAGCTATGCAACCGCAGCCAAAAAAGTCACCAGATCAGCAAGTACTCAAACGGAATCGGTTTCACTTCCCTTGATCAGATTACCCCAGACAACAACACTAAAGCCAAAATCATCTTCAAACTCTGTTAATAAAAGAAAAGCTCCTTTGGCTAGAACAAAAGTCCCAAAGGCTTATAAATTAAAATCTGCAAAGGAGGGCTCAATCCGACCCTCCATATCCACCCGTAAAGCCTTGTCCCTGGAGGCTGACGCTGTATCTTTACATCCCTCGGACGAAGACTTATCGCTCGAGGAGATGTCAGATGACACGCTTTCCAGCTCCGGGAAAGGAGCTTTTCAAATTAAACAATAACTTCCTTTGTTTCTTGGAACTGCCATGGTTTGCGCTCCCATCATGATGACATCAAGTCTATAATTTCAGCCTACAACCCCGCATGTGTTACACTTCAGGAAACATTCCTGAAGTCCAGCAATAACTTCATCATGCGTGGGTTTAAAAGCTTTAGAAAGGACTGTGGTGACGATGGTGCAGTGTCTGGAGGTGTTTGTATACTAACATCTAATAACTATCCCAGCACTGCCCAACATTTAAATACTACACTACAGGCTGTAGCTGTGAGAATTCATACATCATGCTTGTTGACAGTCTGTAGTTTGTATTTGCCACCACACGATGTCATCCGCCAAGAGGAACTCGATGCATTAATAGATCAGCTGCCAACACCATTTCTGCTGTTAGGTGACTTTAACGGCCATAGTTCTTTGTGGGGAAGTGATGATACTAATTCTCGCGGTCGGCAGATAGAGCGGTTTATCTCAGACAACAGTCTCTGTCTGCTTAATACCGACGAGAAGACTTATTTCCATGTACCCACAAGAACATTTCATTCTCTCGATCTGGCCATTTGTTCACCACCTCTTCTGCCATTGTTAAATTTAAATGTAGGAAATGATCTGCATAATAGCGATCATTTTCCTCTCGTCATCTCCCAGACTGGAGGTAGTAGTGTAGGACAACGCCTACCTACTTACGTGTACAGTCGGGCAGATTGGACGTTTTTTACACAATTGGCAGATATTGATAACGAAATGGTTATGATCGAAAATATTGATGATGCCGTTTGTAAAGTCACCGAAACAATTATTAAAGCAGCTGACGCATCAATACCTAAGAGTTCCTCTATACCGCACAGGCGTTGCAAACCTTGGTGGAACAAAGAATGTCAACAAACATATAAAAAACAAAGGAAGTTATGGGGGTTATTTCGGAGATACCCCACAACGGAGAATCTTATCGCCTTTAAGAGAGCAAAAGCATTAGCTCGCAGAACTCGTCGCCGAAGTCAGAAGGAATCCTGGTCTCGCTATGTATCCTCAATTACTTCTTCCACATCCAATAAACAGTTGTGGAGAGGAGTAAAAGCAGCCAATGGAATATATAAGGAATTCTCCATTCCAATCTTAAAATCCGGAGCTGTTATATACTCTTCTCCTAAGGACATCGCTAACGTCCTTGGTGAAACCTTTGCTAGCGTCTCAAGCAACGACTCTTATAGTCCTTCGTTCTTAAGGACAAAGAGTCGTGCTGAGCGAACACAAATTCGTTTCAACCATGGACAAGCTTTGCCTTATAACTGTGAGTTTCGGATGTTGGAATTAAAGAGAGCATTACAGCAGGCCAATAATACCAGTCCAGGACCTGATGGAATCAGCTATGAAATGCTTCGTCATTTAAGTCCAGATTCTCTATTGAACTTATTGTTATTGTTCAATAGGATCTGGACTGAAAACAAATTTCCATCACTTTAGAGCGAAGCTATAGTGATTCCCATCCTTAAGACTGGTAAGGATCCTTCTATTCCTTCACACTACCGACCAATAGCTCTGACGAGTTGCTTTTGTAAGACTCTCGAACGTATGGTCAATGCCCGTCTCGTATATGTCTTAGAAACAAATAAAAATATTCATATCAATCAGAGTGGCTTCCGTAAAGGAAGATCCACTCTTGATAATATTACTTACTTGGAAACCCAAATCCGCAACGCCTTTGTGCGGAGGAACCATCTGGTTTCCATTTTCTTTGACATCGAGAAGGCATATGACCGTACATGGCGATACGGAATTCTCCGTACATTATATGATTTTGGCTTTAGGGGTAATCTTCCGATATTCCTAAAAAATTTTCTACTCTCCCGTTTTTTTAAAGTACGTATTGGAACAGCTTTTTCCAATACTTTTATTCAAGTCGAGGGTGTACCCCAAGGCTCTATTTTAAGTGTCACACTTTTTAACCTTTACATCAGTTGCATCCTACATCAAATCTCACCTCCTGTTTATGGCACGCTATATGTTGATGACCTGCAAATATCATGTGAGGGTTCTAACATGCGTTTAATTGAGAGACAACTACAAACAACTGTCAACAAACTTGCTGCATGGTGTGCTGAGAATGGCCACACGCTGTCTCCTAGCAAGAGTAATTGTGTCCATTTCTGCAAGAAGACTAGCCTACATAATGATCCTACTATCTATATAAATAATACACCTATCCCTGTTGTCAACGAGATAAAATTTTTGGGTATAACATTTGACCGAAAGTTAAATTTTCTTCCGCATGTTCTTCACTTGCGGAAGAAGTGCGAGCGATCGCTTAATATCCTCAAGGTGCTTTCTAATACATCTTGGGGTGCTGATCGCACGGCACTACTTCGTGTCTACCAATCAATAATTTTATCTCGTGTGGACTATGGATGTGTTGTGTATGGATCTGCTAGGTCTTCTGTTCTACGCAGACTGGATACAATACATCACTCTGCTTTGAGAATATGCTCAGGCGCATTCCGCACATCACCCGTCCAGAGTCTATATGCAATCTGCCAACAACTGCCTTTAGACCTGAGACGAATGCAGCTGTCTCTCAATTATTATGCAAAAATCATGTCGGACCCTCATCATCCACTACATTCCATGACTGCTACTCCTGCACTAATGAGGCTGTATGACGCTCGTGCATACAGTATTCCACCTTTTCTCACTCGGACGAAGCCCAACTTATTATATTCAGACCTATGTGATGTCCGTTTTGAAAAAACGGACCTACTTTTACATCCACCTTGGTATGATCCACAGATTAAAATCATCAATGCTTTTGCTCGTTTTAGAAAATCACACACAACAACTACTGTTTTCCAGCAGCTATATGCCTCACATCGCTGTCAGTACGCCACCTACACACCAGTTTTTACAGATGGATCAAAATCTGCAGGACATGTTGGGTGTGCTGTAGTTATTGAAAAAAAACTTTTAGCTACAGCTTCCATCCATCCTGTTCCATCTTCTCTGCTGAAGCAACTGCTTTATATCAAGCTCTTCAGCAGATGAATACAAGTGATAGCTTTAAATACTGTGTTTATACTGACAGTTTGAGTGTGTTGGAAGCTTTGCGGAACAGTAGTTTTAACTGTTATCCTGTTGTGTCTAGAATTTTCCGAGCATTAGATTCCCTTGCTGGCAAGGGATATGACATAATTTTCTGCTGGATCCCAAGTCATGTAGGTCTCGATGGCAATGAGAGGGCTGATGCAGCTGCTAAATCTGCATCTGGCCCAAATCTTCCATCCATTCCTTTGTTGGATGTGAGAAAATGTGTTAAAAAACTTACTCAAGATCTTTGGCAGGAGTCTTGGAACATGCAGGTTAATAACAAATTGCGTGCCATATTTCCATTCATCACCTCATTAAAAGTTTTACCGATACGAAATGCTGATGTAAGATTAACCCGCCTTCGTATCGGACACACACGTTTCACACATAGACATTTGTTTCTAAACGAATTAAATCCATGGTGTGAAACGTGTGATGAACCATTCACTGTTTATCATATTTTAATTTCATGCAAATATTTTAACCAATATCGTTTACACTTTTTTAATTGTGATATTTTAACCTTATTTGATTTGCTTGGGGAACCACCCCACAGGAACCTATTTGCCTTTTTGAGGGCAATAGGTTTTATACATTATATTTAATTTACATTTTTTAAATTTTAAAAGTATATATATTTTGATTTTGCTTTTATGTGTAATTTGATTTTAATATATTTATACACTGAATTTTGTTTTTTAAAATTTTAATGTTGATTGGGTTTTTAAAATAAATTAATAAATAAAATAATAAAAAAAATAAAATATGTACTTCTAAATTTAATTCTTGGCGCAGCATATCCGTTTTTGGACCTTGCGCCATTAAACCCAACCAACCAACCAACCAACTAAGATAACAAACCCAATGTAGATTAGACGATTGAGAATCACTGTGTTTCTCAATCGTTCTATACCTACGAGATCATTATCAAAAATTTTAAATTGTTTGAAAGAGGGAGCGGCTACTAATTTGTTTGCTTTGTGTTCGGTGTTTACTAGCTGAACATCTATGTGCTTTCTCCCCTCAGGGGGTTTACCTTCTTTAGGTAAACACGGGTGTCACAATCCCGAGGTATCCTAGTGATCTGTCCTCTTCTTTCTTTTCTTCTCTCCTCTACTCTTATGCTTTTCTTCCTCTTCTCCCTCAGTGTGGTTGCAAGCCCAGGGTGTTCCCCAGGGCTCCATTTTAAGTGTCACAATCTTTAATTTATTCATCAGTAACATTCTACATCAACTACCACCATCAATAAATGGTACACTCTATGTTGACGACCTGCAAATATCATGTCAGGGTTCGAATATGCGGTTAATTGAGAGACAATTGCAAACAGCAGTTAACAAGCTTGCTGCATGGTGTGCTGAGAATGGCCATACTTTATCTCCTAGCAAGAGTAGATGTGTCCACTTCTGTAGAAAGACTAGCCTGCATAATGATCCAATAATTTACATCAACAACACTCCAATACAAGTAGTCACTGAAATAAAATTCTTGGGCATTATCTTTGACCGAAAATTAACCTTTCTTCCGCATGTTTTGCATTTGCGGAAGAAGTGTGAGCGATCGCTTAATATCCTCAAGGTGTTGTCAAATACATCTTGGGGTGCAGATCGCACATCACTTCTTCGAGTATATCAGTCATTGATCTTGTCCCGCATTGACTACGGATGTGTTGTTTATGGATCAGCTAGATCTTCCGTTTTACGAAGGTTGGACACAGTTCATCACTCTGCTTTGAGGATATGTTCTGGCGCCTTCCGCACATCACCCGTCCAGAGTCTATATGCTGTTTGTGAACAACTACCCTTAGACCTGAGACGAAT
The DNA here is from genome assembly GCA_037975125.1 of Latrodectus hesperus. NCBI lineage: Eukaryota > Metazoa > Arthropoda > Arachnida > Araneae > Theridiidae > Latrodectus > Latrodectus hesperus. The sequence continues at coordinate 74,612 of JAJQOW010000545.1, forward strand.
GCAGCAATCTCTCAATTATTACGCAAAAATTATGTCGACCCCACATCACCCATTACGTTCCATGGTTCCTACTGCCGCTGTTAAAAGACTGTTTGATGCTCGACCAATGAGCATCCCACCTTTTCTCACAAGAGCCAAATCCTATCTGTGGCTCACAGACCTATGTGAGGTTCGGATAGAGTCTATTGATAATTTTGCTCATCCGCCTTGGTATGATCCAACCATTAATTTTAATAACTCTTTTGCTCAGTTTTTAAAATCAGACACAACACCTATTGTTTTTCAAGTGCTGTTTTCCTCTCATCGCTGTCAGTATAAATCATACACACCTGTATTCACGGATGGTTCAAAATCAGCAGGACACGTGGGCTGTGGAGTTTTTATAAATAACACAGTTTTTAGTCACAGTCTACATTCGTCTTGCTCCATTTTTACTGCTGAAGCCGCAGCTATCTTTTATGCGCTTCAGCTTGTGAATACAGATGAACATCGTCAATTTTGTATATATACTGACAGCATGAGTGTATTAAAAGCATTGAGAAACAATAGTTTTACTTGCCATCCTGTTGTGTCAAAGATTTTTAGAGCATTAGATTCCCTTGCTGGCAAGGGATATGATATTATATTTTGTTGGATACCAAGTCACGTAGGTCTTGATGGAAATGAGAGAGCGGATGCAGCAGCAAAGGCTGCATCAGACCCAATATTACCATCGGTCCCTCTCTCAGATGTGAGAAAGGCTATAAAACGTTTTATATATGGTCTATGGCAAGAATCGTGGAACTTACAGGTCGTCAACAAATTACATACCATTTTCCCATCCCTCACCCCATTATCAGTTTTACCGTTACGAAGTGCTGATGTTAGATTAACTCGCCTTCGTATCGGACACACACGTTTCACACACAAACATTTGTTTTTAAGTGATTTAAATCCATGGTGTGAGACGTGTGATGAACCATTTTCTGTTAATCATATTTTAATATCATGTTCTACTTTTAACGTCTACCGTTTTAAATTTTTTAAAACAAACCTTTTAACTATATTTGATTTGCTGGGGGAGCCGCCCCACGGGAACCTATTTGCTTTTTTAAGAGCAATAGGTTTTTTAAATTTTATATGATTTATATTTATACATTTTAAGATTTTATATATATTTGTTTTATCTTATTTAATATATACATTTTAAGTTAACTTATACACTGGTTTTTGTGTTTTAATATTTTAATGTTGCTTGGGTTTAAATATATATACATGAAAAAAATAAGAAAAAAATAATAAATAAAATAATAAATAAAATAAAAATACTCCTCCAAAACTTCATTGTTGGCGCAGCATGTCCTTTTTGGACCTTGCGCCATAAAACCCAACCAACCAACCAACCTCAGTGTGGTTGCCTCGTAAGAGGTTGAGGGCTCCCCTTGAGTAGCTTTCGCCGCTCTGTTGCTATTAGCTACTCTTGAGGACTAAATCACCCACGTGTTTGCCGTGCGTGGAGACCCGTGTCCCTGGAAAGGAGGGTCCTGGTAATTGAGGCCCCCAGAGACCAACACATTACTTTGGCCTCTGCTTCAGGTAAACGGGAGGTGTGTTGTGGTCCTCAGCACATCAATCGGCTTTATGGATCAAGCGATCGGTACATCTACTGGGTGACTCGTTAAGGGTGGAGGCCACTTCAGGATGTACTGTGAGCGTTTAGGACCTGGCTAGCACTGGTGCAGCTGGTCTGCATCCCCTTCTTGGACTCGGTGGTGGGTGGTGCCGTCAGGTCCCGAATTTTCCATTTCTAATATGGAAACAAATGCTTATTCTTCTCTCCCACGGGAGCATTCTTTGTCACTATTACATGCTAAATTTTATGTTGTAAAACGGAAAGAGGGTACATTTGAAAATGTATCCCCTTTCCTAATCCAAAAAGCTATTAGTGGAAATATAGGCGAAGTGAAGAGCATTAGGAAAATGCGTTCTGGTGACTTAATGGTTGAAGTCGCTTCAGAAGCACAAGCTAACGCTATAAACAACTTGACTATGCTTGCTAACATTGAGGTGTCTGTCTCTCCTCATATGAACCCCCCTCAGGGGGTTTACCTTCTTTAGGTAAACACGGGTGTCACAATCCCGAGGTACCCTAGTGATCTGTCCTCTTCTTTCTTTTCTTCTCTCCTCTACTCTTCTGCTTTTTCTTCCTCTTCTCCCTCAGTGTGGTTGCCTCGTAAGAGGTTGAGGGCTCCCCTTGAGTAGCTTTCGCCGCTCTGTTGCTATTAGCTACTCTTGAGGACTAAATCACCCACGTGTTTGCCGTGCGTGGAGACCCGTGTCCCTGGAAAGGAGGATCCTGGTAATTGAGGCCTCCAGAGACCAACACATTGCTTTGGCCTCTGCTTCAGGTAAACGGGAGGTGTGTTGTGGTCCTCAGCACATCAATCGGCTTTATGGATCAAGCGATCGGTACATCTACTGGGTGACTCGTTAAGGGTGGAGGCCACTTCAGGGATGTACTGTGAGCGTATAGGACCTGGCTAGCACTGGTGCAGCTGGTCTGCATCCCCTTGTTGGACTCGGTGGTGGGTGGTGCCGTCAGGTCCCGAATATTCCATCTCTAATATGGAAACATTTCTTTTCTCTTCTCTCCCACGGGAGCACACACTGACATTACTAAAAGCTAAATTTTATATTGTGAAATTAAAGGAGGGTACATTTGATACTGTATCCCCTTTCTTAATTCAAAAAGCTATTTCTGGAAATATCGGAGAAGTAAAGAGCATCCGGAAACTTCGTTCTGGAGATCTAATGGTAGAAGTTGCTTCGGAAGCACAAGCGACTCTGATTAGCAACATGAAAACGTTAGCTAACCTTGAGGTGTCCGTCCAGCCTCATATTAATCTTAACTTTTCACGTGGTGTGGTATCCGCCAAGGATTTGTTAAATTCGCCTGCGGACGAGATCTTAGATAATCTAAAAGATCAAAAGGTCTGTGCAGTAAAACGCATCACTGTCAGACGGGATGGGCAGACTATTAATACTAAACATCTCGTACTGACATTTGCGACGCCAGACCTACCGCAGCATATTAAAGCTGCGTATATGCATCTATCCGTAAGGCCATTTATTCCAAATCCTTTGCGTTGTTTCCAGTGCCAGAGATTTGGTCACTCCAAAGCGACTTGCAGAGGCAAACTGACTTGCGCTCGCTGCGCAGCAGTTGGCCATGACAGTTCGTCTTGCACTGCAAAGGAGAGGTGTGTCAACTGTAAGGGTGACCACCCCTCCTACGCTAGGAGTTGTCCTATCTGGATACTGGAAAAAGAGATCACCACCACCAAAGTTAAGAATAACTGCTCATATCCTGAGGCGAGACGGGCTGTTACAGCTCGCACACCTCAAGTAGGAGTCAGCTATGCTACTGTTGCTGCCAAGATCACCAGAACGACTAGCACACAAACGGATGCTCTGTCACTTCCGATAGTTAAATTACCCCCTACTACCGCACAAAGGCCAAAATCGACCTCCACATCGACTACCCGCAAAAAAGCTCCTATTTCCAGATCAAAAGGTATAAAGGCCTTAAAACTAAGATCTGCAAAGGAGGGCAATTCTAGGCCCTCCCTATCCACCCGTAAAGCCTTATCCCTTGAAGCTGATGCTGTGTCTCTGCATCCCTCTGACGAAGATCTGTCACTTGAGGAGATGTCAGATGACATGCCTTCCAGCTCCGGGAAAGGAGCTTTTAAAATTCAACAATAACTTCCTTTGTTTCTTGGAACTGCCATGGTTTGCGTTCTCATCATGATGACATCAAGTCTATAATTTCAGCCTACAACCCCGCATGTGTTGCACTTCAGGAAACATTCCTGAAGTCAAGCAATAACTTCTCCATGCGTGGGTTTAAAAGCTTTAGAAAAGACTGTGGTGACGATGGTGCAGTGTCTGGAGGTGTTTGCATATTAACATCCAACAACTATCCCAGCACTGCCCAACATTTAAATACTACACTACAGGCTGTAGCTGTGCAAATTCACACATCATGCTTGTTGACAGTCTGTAGTTTGTATTTGCCACCACACGATGTCATCCGCCAAGAGGAACTCGATGCTTTAATAGATCAGCTGCCAACGCCTTTTCTGCTGTTAGGTGACTTTAACGGCCATAATTCTTTGTGGGGAAGTGATGATACCAACTCTCGCGGTCGGCAGATAGAGCGGTTTATTTCAGATAACAGTCTCTGTCTGCTTAATACCGACGAAAAGACCTACTTTCACATACCCACAAGAACATTTCATTCTCTCGATCTGGCCATTAGTTCTCCCTCACTACTGCCATTGTTAAATTTAAATGTAGGAAATGATCTGCATAATAGCGATCATTTTCCTCTCGTCATCTCCCAGACTGGAGGTAGTAGTGTAAGACAACGCTTACCTACTTACGTGTACAGTCGGGCAGATTGGACGTTATTTACACAATTGGCAGTTGTTGATGATAAAATGGTCTCGATCGAAGATATTGATATTGCCGTTAGTAAAGTCACTGACACAATTAAGAATGCAGCTGATGCATCAATACCTAAGAGTTCCTCTATACCACACAGGCGTTGCAAACCTTGGTGGAACAAACAATGCCAAGAAACATATAAAAAACAGAGGAAGTTTTGGGGGATATTTAGGAGGTACCCCACAACGGAGAATCTTATCGCCTTTAAGAGAGCAAAAGCATTAGCTCGCAGAGCCCGTCGTCGAAGTCAGAAGGAATCCTGGTCCTGCTATGTATCTTCTATAACATCTTCAACTTCCAGTAAGCAGTTGTGGAGAAGGGTGAAAGCAGCCAATGGAATTTATAGCGAATTTTCTATTCCTATTTTAAAATCCGGAGCTGCTATATACTCTTCTCCTACGGATATTGCGAATGTCCTTGGTGAAGCATTTGCTAACATCTCAAGCTCGAACTCTTATAGTCCTTCGTTCTTGAGGACTAAGAGTCGTGCTGAGCGAGTACAAATTCGCTTCAACCATCGACAAGTCTTACCGTACAACTGCGAATTTGGAATGTTTGAATTGAAGAAAGCTTTACAGCAGGCCAATAATACCAGTCCGGGACCTGATGGAATCAGCCATCAAATGCTTCGAAATTTAAGTCCAGACTCCCTATCGAACATATTATATTTGTTCAATAGGATCTGGACTGAAAATAAATTTCCATCTTTATGGCAAGAAGCAATAGTGATTCCTGTCCTCAAGGCTGGTAAGGATCCTTCAGACATTTCAAATTATCGACCAATTGCTCTGACGAGTTGCTTCTGTAAGACTCTCGAACGTATGGTCAATGCTCGTCTCATCTATGTCTTAGAAACTAATAATTATATCCATAAAAATCAGAGTGGCTTTCGTAAAGGAAGATCCACTCTTGATAATATGATATACTTGGAAACTCAAATCCGCAACGCTTTTGTGCGGAGAAATCACTTAGTTTCCATTTTCTTCGACATAGAGAAGGCTTATGACCATACATGGCGATATGGAATTCTCCGGACATTATATGATTTTGGCTTTCGGGGTAATCTTCCGATATTCCTACAGAATTTTTTATGCTCCCGTGGTTTTAAAGTACGTATTGGAAGCTATACATCCAATACTTTTACACAATCTGAGGGTGTTCCTCAGGGCTCTATTTTAAGCGTCACACTTTTTAGTCTCTTCATCAGTAACATACTTCATCAGCTTCCATCATCAGTACATGGTACTTTGTTTGTGGACGACCTGCAAATATCATGCGAGGGTTCGAATATGCGATTAATTGAGAGACAACTGCAAACAGCAGTTAACAAGCTTGCTGCATGGTGTGCTGAGAATGGCCATACTTTATCTCCTAGCAAGAGTAGATGTGTCCACTTCTGTAGAAAGACTAGCCTGCATAATGATCCAACTATTTATATCAACAACACTTCAATACAAGTAGTCAATGAAATAAAATTCCTGGGTATTATCTTTGACCGAAAATTGACCTTTCTTCCGCATATTTTATATTTGCGGAAGAAGTGTGAGCGATCGCTTAATATCCTCAAGGTGTTGTCAAATACATCTTGGGGTGCAGATCGCACATCACTACTTCGCATTTATCAGTCATTGATTTTATCCCGCATTGACTACGGAAGTGTTGTTTATGGATCGGCTAGATCTTCTATTTTACGAAGACTGGACACAGTTCATCACTCTGCTTTGAGGATATGCTCTGGGGCATTCCGCACATCACCCGTCCAGAGTCTATACGTGATATGTCATCAATTACCGTTAGACCTGAGACGAATGCAGCAGTCTCTCAATTATTATGCTAAAATCATGTCGACCCCTAATCACCCAATACGTTCCATGGTTCCAAATACCTCTCTCATGAGATTATATGATGCTCGTCCAATGAGCATCCCACCTTTTCTCACACGAGCCAAATCACATCTGTGGCTCACAGACCTACATGATATTCGGATTGAGTCTGTACCTCAATTTGCTCATCCGCCTTGGTATAACCCAACATATAATTTTATCAATACCTTTGCTCACTACAGAAAATCTGACACAACACCTATTGTTTTTCAACAGCTATATTCTTCTCATCGCTGTCAGTATCAATCATACAAACCTGTATTCACAGACGGTTCTAAAACAGCAGGACATGTGGGCTGTGGAGTTTTTATCAATAACACAGCTTTTAGTTACAGCCTACATTCGTCCTGCTCCGTCTTTACTGCTGAAGCAACCGCCATCTTCTATGCGCTTCAGCACGTGAATGCAGATGATTGTCATGAATTTTGTATTTACACTGACAGCATGAGTATGATTGAAGCCTTGAAAAACAATAGCGTTACCTGTCATCCTGTTGTGTCTAGAATTTTCTCAGCATTGGATTCCCTTGCTGGCAAGGGATACAAAATTATATTTTGTTGGGTACCAAGTCACGTAGGTCTTGATGGAAACGAGAGAGCGGATACAGCTGCAAAGGCTGCTGAAGATCCAATTCTACCATCAGTTCCGCTCTTAGATGTGAGAAAGGGTATAAAAAGATTTATATGTTCCCTATGGGAAGAATCATGGAACTTGCAGGTCGTCACCAAATTGCATACCATTTTCTCATCCCTCATCTCATTGTCAGTTTTACCCCCTCAGGGGGTTTACCTTCTTTAGGTAAACACGGGTGTCACAATCCCGAGGTACCCTAGTGATCTGTCCTCTTCTTTATTTTCTTCTCTCTTCTACTCTTCTGCTTTTTCTTCCTCTTCTCCCTCAGTGTGGTTGCCTCGCAAGAGGTTGAGGGCTCCTCTTGAGTAGCTTTCGCCGCTCTGTTGCTATTAGCTACTCTTGAGGACTAAATCACCCACGTGTTTGCCGTGCGTGGAGACCCGTGTCCCTGGAAAGGAGGGTCCTGGTAATTGAGGCCCCCAGAGACCAACACATTACTTTGGCCTCTGCTTCAGGTAAACGGGAGGTGTGTTGTGGTCCTCAGCACATCAATCGGCTTTATGGATCAAGCGATCGGTACATCTACTGGGTGACTCGTTAAGGGTGGAGGCCACTTCAGGGATGTACTGTGAGCGTATAGGACCTGACTAGCACTGGTGCAGCTGGTCTGCATCCCCTTGTTGGACTCGGTGGTGGGTGGTGCCGTCAGGTCCCGAATTTTCCATTTTAAATATGGAAATGAATATTTCTATTCTCCCACGGGAGCATACTTTATCTTTACTAAATGCAAAGTTTTATATAATCAAAAGGAAAGAGGGTACTTTTGATACTGTATCCCCTTTCCTCATTCAAAAAGCTATTGCAGGCACGATCGGAGATGTGAAGAGCATCAGAAAATTACGTTCTGGCGACCTAATGGTAGAAGTCGCATCACAAACACAAGCAACCTCGATTGCTAATATGAATATGCTAGCTACCCTTGAGGTGTCTGTCTCGCCTCATACAAACCTTAACTTTTCTCGTGGTGTGATATCCGCCAAGGATTTGCTTAACACGCCTACGGATGAGATACTAGAAAATCTTAAAGAGCAAAAGGTCTGCGCTGTAAAACGCATTACTGTCAGGAGAGATGATAAAGTTATTAACACTAAACATCTGATCCTGACATTTGCGACGCCAGACCTACCGCAGCATATTAATGCTGCGTATATGCATCTCTCCGTTAGGCCATTTATTCCAAATCCTTTGCGTTGTTTCCAGTGCCAGAGATTTGGTCACTCTAAAGCGGCATGCAGAGGCAAACTGACTTGCGCTCGCTGCGCAGCAGTTGGCCACGACAGTTCGTCCTGTACTGCAAAGGAGAGGTGTGTCAACTGTAAAGGTGACCACCCCTCCTACGCTAGAAGTTGTCCTATCTGGATACTGGAGAAGGAGATCACAACCACGAAAGTTAAAAATAACTGTTCATATCCTGAGGCGAGACGGGCTGTTACAGCTCGAACACCTCAAGTAGGAATCAGCTATGCGACTGTTGCTGCCAAGGTCACCAGATCGACTAGTACACAAACGGATGCTCTCTCACTACCGATTGTTAAATTACCCCCTACATCTGTACAGAAGCCAAAATCGACATCCACATCAACTACACGTAGAAAAGCTCCGATGGCTAAATCCAAAGCCCTGAAGGCCTTAAAACTAAAATCTGCTAAGGAGGGCAATTTTAGGCCCTCCATATCCACCCGTAAAGCCTTAACCCTGGAGGCTGACGCTGTTTCATTACATCCCTCGGACGATGATCTATCGCTCGAGGAGATGTCAGATGACATGCCTTCCAGCTCCGGGAAAGGAGCTTTTCAAATTCAATAATAACTTCCTTTGTTTCTTGGAACTGCCATGGTTTGCGTTCTCATAATGATGACATCAAGTCTATAATCTCAGCCTACAACCCCGCATGTGTTGCGCTTCAGGAAACATTCCTGAAGTCTAGCAATAACTTTTCCATGCGTGGGTTTAAAAGCTTTAGAAAAGACTGTGGTGACGATGGTGCAGTGTCTGGAGGAGTTTGCATTTTAACATCCAACAACTATCCCAGCACTGCCCAGCATTTAAATACTACACTACAGGCTGTAGCTGTGCGAATTCACACATCATGCTTGTTGACAGTCTGTAGTTTGTATTTGCCACCACACGATGTCATCCGCCAAGAGGAACTCGATGCATTAATAGATCAGCTGCCAACACCATTTCTACTGTTAGGTGACTTTAACGGGCATAATTCTTTGTGGGGAAATGATGATACAAATTCTCGCGGTCGGCAGATAGAGCGGTTTATTTCAGATAACAGTCTCTGTCTGCTTAATACCGACGAGAAAACATATTTCCATATACCCACAAGAACATTCCATTCTCTCGATCTGGCCATTTGTTCACCATCTCTTCTGCCATTGTTAAATTTAACAGTAGGAAATGATCTTTTCAACAGCGATCATTTTCCTCTCGTCATCTCCCAGACTGGAGGTAGTAGTGTAGGACAACGCCTACCTACTTACGTGTACAGTCGGGCAGATTGGACATTATTTTCGCAATTGGCAGTTGTTGATGATGCAATGGTTATGATCGAAAATATTGCTATTGCCGTCAGTAAAGTCACTGAAACAATTAAGAATGCAGCTGATGCATCAATTCCTAAGAGTTCCTCTACACCACACAGGCGTTGCAAACCTTGGTGGAATGATGAATGTCAAAACACCTATAAGAAACAGAGGAAGTTATGGGGGCTATTCAGAAGATACCCCACAACGGAGAATCTTATCGCCTTTAAGAGAGCAAAAGCATTAGCTCGCAGAGCTCGTCGTCGAAGTCAGAAGGAATCCTGGTCTCGCTATGTATCCTCAATTACTTCTTCCACATCCAGTAAACAGTTGTGGAGAAGAGTGAAAGCAGCCAATGGAATCTATAGAGAATTTTCTATTCCTATTTTGAAATCCGGAGCTGCTATATACTCTTCTCCTAAGGACATCGCTAACGTCCTTGGTGAAACCTTTGCTAGCGTCTCAAGCAACGACTCTTATAGTCCTTCGTTCTTAAGGACAAAGAGTCGTGCTGAGAGAACACCAATTCGTTTCAACCATGGACAAGCTTTGCCTTACAATTGTGAATTTCGGATGTTGGAATTGAAGAGAGCATTACAGCAGGCCTATGATACTAGCCCAGGACCAGATGGAATCAGCTATCAAATGCTTCGTCATTTAAGTCCAGATTCCCTGTTGAACTTACTTTATCTATTCAATAGGATCTGGACTGAAAATAAATTTCCATCACTTTGGAGCGAAGCAATAGTGATTCCAATCCTTAAGGCTGGTAAGGATCCTTCTGTTCCTTCAAGTTATCGACCAATAGCTCTGACGAGTTGCTTGTGTAAGACTCTCGAACGTATGGTCAATGCCCGCCTCACCTATGTCTTAGAAATAAATAAATATATCCATATCAATCAGAGTGGCTTCCGTAAAGGAAGGTCCACTCTTGATAATATTACATACTTGGAAACGCAGATCCGCAATGCATTTGTGCGGAGGAATCATCTCGTTTCCATTTTCTTCGACATAGAGAAGGCTTATGACCGTACGTGGCGTTATGGAATTCTCCGTAGGATGTATGATTTTGGCTTTAGGGGTAATTTGCCGATATTTATACAAAACTTTTTACGCTCCCGTGGTTTTAAAGTTCGTATTGGTACGTTTTTGTCCAATACTTTTAACCAACCTGAAGGTGTTCCTCAGGGAAGTATTTTAAGTGTCACCCTTTTTAATCTTCATATCAGTTGCATACTTCATCAACTTTCACCTCATGTGCATGGCACCTTATACGTTGATGACCTGCAAATATCTTGTGAAGGGTCTAACATGAATTTAATTGAGAGACAATTACAAACATCAGTTAATAAAATTGCTGCATGGTGTGCTGAGAATGGCCATACATTATCTCCTAGCAAGAGCAATTGTGTCCATTTCTGCAGGAAGACTAGCCTCCACAATGATCCCGTCATTCGTATAAACAACACACCTATACCAGTAGTCAGTGAGGTAAAATTCCTCGGAGTGATATTTGACCGTAAACTAACCTTTCTTCCGCATATATTATATCTGCGGAAGAAGTGCGAGCGATCGCTCAATATCCTCAAGGTGCTTTCAAATACATCTTGGGGTGCTGATCGCACGTCACTCCTCCGAGTTTACCAATCACTTATTTTATCCCGCATAGACTACGGTTGTGTTGTTTACGGATCCGCTAGGTCTTCATTTTTACGCAGACTGGACACAGTTCATCACTCTGCTTTGAGGGTATGCTCTGGGGCCTTCCGCACATCCCCCGTCCAGAGTCTATACGTGATTTGCCATCAATTACCGTTAGACCTGAGACGTATGCAGCAGTCTCTCAGTTATTATGTTAAGATCATGTCGACCCCTGACCATCTACTACATTCCATGATACCTATTGCCTCAATTAAAAGACTATATGATGCTCGTCCAATGAGCATCCCACCTTTACTCACAAGAGCCAAATCACATCTGTGGCTCACAGACCTATGTGATATTCGGATTGAGTCTGTCGATCAATATGCTCATCCGCCTTGGTATAATCCAACATATACTTTTATCAATGCCTTTGCTTACTATAGAAAATCTGACACAACACCTATTGTTTTTCAGCAGCTATATTCTTCTCATCGCTGTCAGTATCAATCATACAAACCTGTATTCACAGACGGTTCTAAAACAGCAGGACATGTGGGCTGTGGAATTTTTATCAATAATACAGCTTTTAGTCACAGCCTACATTCATCCTGCTCCGTCTTTACTGCTGAAGCAAATGCCATCAGCTACGCGCTTCAGCATGTGAATACAGATGATTGTCATGACTTTTGTATTTACACTGACAGCATGAGTATGATTGAAGCCTTGAAAAACAATAGCGTTAACTGTCATCCTGTTGTGTCGAGAATTTTCAAAGCATTGGATTCTCTTGCTGGCAAGGGAAAAGAAATTGTATTTTGTTGGATACCAAGTCACGTAGGTCTTGATGGAAACGAGAGAGCGGATGCAGCTGCAAAGGCTGCTGAAGATCCAGTTTTACCATCGGTTCCGCTCTCAGATGTGAGAAAGAGTATAAAAAGCTTTATTTGTTCCCTTTGGGAAGAATCATGGAACTTGCAGGTCGGAAACAAACTACATACCATCTTCTCATCCCTCACCTCATTATCAGTTTTACCGTTACGAAGTGCAGATGTTAGATTAACTCGCCTTCGTATCGGACACACACGTTTCACACACAGACATTTGTTCCTAAATGAACTAAATCCATGTTGTGAAGCGTGTGATGAACCATTTACTATATATCATATTTTAATTTCATGTCATGTTTTTAACCAACAACGTTTACACTATTTTAATACTGATTTTATAACATTATTTGATTTAATAGGGGATCCACCCCATAGAAACCTATTCGCTTTTTTAAGAGCAATAGGTTTCATACATTTTATTTGATTTAACTATTAAATTTTAAAATTGTACATACATTTCATTTTATAAAATTTATTTTAAAATATTATATACACAGATTTTTGTATTTTAAAAATTTTAAATATTGATTGGGTTTTAAAAAAATAAATAAATAATAAAATAATTAAATAAATATTTAAAGCAACAAAAACGTCTTGGCGCAGCATGTCCAATTTTGGACCTTGCGCCATAAAACCCAACCAACCAACCAACCTTGGTATGAACCAACAAATACTTTTATAAATACCTTTGCTCGGTTTAAAAAATCCGACACAACACCTATTGTTTTTCAGCAGCTATACTTTTCTCATCGCTGTCAGTATCAATCATATAAACCTGTATTCACAGATGGTTCTAAAACAGCAGGACATGTGGGCTGTGGAATTTTTATTAATAATACAGATTTTAATTACAGCCTACATCCATCCTGCTCCATCTTTACTGCTGAAGCAACTGCTATATACTATGCGCTTCAGCATGTGAATACAGACGATTATCATCAATATTGTATATATACTGACAGCATGAGTATTATTGAAGCCTTGAAAAACAATAGTGTTATCTGTCATCCTGTTGTGTCGAGAGTTTTTAAAGCATTGGATTCCCTTGCTGGCAAGGGAAAAGAAATTGTATTTTGTTGGATACCAAGCCACATGGGTCTTGAAGGCAATGAGAGAGCAGATGCAGCTGCAAAGGCTGCGTCAGATCCAATTTTACCATCGGTTCCTCTCTCAGATGTGAGAAAGGCTATAAAAAGTTTTATATATGGTCTTTGGCAGGAATCATGGAACTTGCAGGTCGTCAACAAATTACATACCATTTTCCCATACCTCACTTCATTATCAGTTTTACCGATACGAAGAGCTGATGTAAGATTAACTCGCCTTCGTATCGGACACACACGTTTCACACATAGACATTTATTTTTAAATGAAGTAAATCCATGGTGTGAAACGTGTGATGAACCATTTACTATTTATCATATTTTAATCTCATGTTCCATTTTTAACGTCTACCGTTTTAAATTTTTTAAAACAAACCTTTTAACTATGTTTGATTTGCTGGGGAGCCACCCCACAGAAACCTATTTGCATATTTAAGAGCAATAGGTTTTTTAAATTTTATATAATTTCTAAATTTATATTTATACATTTTAAAATTTATGTATATTTGATTTATTTTATTTTATATTCTAATATATATGGATTTTTAAAATAATTTATACACTAATTTTTGTTTTTTAAAATTTTAATGTTGCTTGGGTTTTCAAAAGAAATACATATTTATTAATAAAAAAAATTTAAATAATAATATATAAAATATATTTTTCGAATATTTATTCTTGGCGCAGCATGTCCATCTTTGGACCTTGCGCCATAAAACCCAACCAACCATTGTCAGTTTTACCGGTACGAAGTGCAGATGTTAGGTTGACGCGCCTTCGTATCGGACACACACGTTTCACACACAGATATTTGTTTTTGAGTGAATTAAATCCTTGGTGTGAAACGTGTGATGAACCTTATACTGTGCATCATATTTTAATTTCATGTTCATGTTTTAACCATTTACGTATACACTTTTTTGATACAGATATTTTAACTTTATGTGATTTATTGGGTGATCCACCCCACAGAAACCTATTTGCGTTTTTAAGAGCAATAGGTTTTTTACCATATATTTGATTTAATTTTAAATTTTTGTATTATTTATTTATATTTTTTATGTATATTTATGTGTCTGTCTGTATATGTACCTCAGGTTTTTAATTACTTCATATACATTAATTTTTATTTTTTAAACTTTTAATGTTGATTGGGTTTATAAAGAATATATATATATAAAAAAATTGAAATCATAGTTTTGGCGCAGCATGTCCAATTTTGGACCTTGCGCCATAAAACCCAACCAACCAACCAACCACTATGTGCTTTCTAACATTCTCCATTGTTTTTCCATATACACTATTATTCATCAGTTTGAAAAAATCCTTTTCAAACGATGAGGAGGCGTTTTTTCGTTGTTCCGTATTAAAGTCGATGTAAGTTTTAAGCCAAGGTTTTTGATTGAATTTTAAAATTTTATGTACTTTAGTTAATTTTAAGCCTAATGATAAATAAAGTTTTAAATTACGATGATATATTATATAATTACTTCTATTTCTTAAATTTGGAATTAATTTAGTAGTTGGTATGAATTTATTACCATTTAACAAGGAGGATGCGAAAGGAGATAGATCTTGAGCTGTAACTTTGATTTTTTCTGGTGCTAATGGGTAATCATTATGTAAATCATGCAGGGTTTGAGGATAATCTAAATCTACCTCCAGAATATATCCCTCTGAACTATTATCTGATAAATTTAGAATATGATCCAAAAGTTGACCAGATGGTGAAATCCATTCGAATTTTCCAAAAGGTAGTGGTTGAGACATAGCCCAACCATACAAGTTATTTGCATCTAAATACATGATATATTTAGACACATGATCTTCGCGATAATTTTGCATGTACTTGTTGTTTGCTGCAGAATACCGATGTGTTATCATAGAAACACCCCCACGAATTCCACGTTCTATAAACAAATGCATGTCTATATCCGTGAATAGTTCGAGTGTTTCTTTGGTCATTTTTAGCGATGCTTGCTATGCTAAACCGGGAACAGTTACTAAATGTGCACAGTCTAGACCATAGTATTGCATGCAAAGTGACCGAAAATTTTGAAACACATCAGCCAAATGCAACACATCAGATTTAACGTACAAGTCATGGTATTCACCTAAATTTTTAATGTTAAAATTTTGCCAAACGTTTTGAGCATGATGATAATCATCAGAGGAAATACTTTCTTCTGTTAAAGAGCTATAAAACTCTTCTATAGGAGGAAGCATTTCCTCATTAAATTTGGAAAAATCAGACATATATTCATAGGGATATACTCCTTTCTTTAATAATAAATGAACGTTAGAATTATTGAAATTTTGATTTAAAATTTTGAATTGATGAGGTTTTAGATTAGAGACTAATTTTTCAAGGGAAGAATTCATGAATTGAAAACTATCTATGAAATTTAATGATACTTGTATTTTACCATATGTTTTACTTAAGCTAAATGAAATATACTTTTCTAAATTATGGGGGATTACACTCAAGGTATGATCTTTGACTTTCCCCAAACCCTGCATAATTAAATGACCATCATAGTGTTATGGAATAAATTATGGAATACTACTGGAATTTTTTTACTTAGTTTAAATTTTAAATTGCATGTGGTATGTAATGCTTGTCTATAATTAGGTGTTGAAAAATTCTGATGGTCATGGTCCCTAACGCGATCAGTTCCAAGTGGTTTGTTACAGATGTTACAATTAGTGGCGTTTCTAAATGAGTGTTCGTGTTCTGATGTCATTTTTAAAGGGGCTATTGTAATTAATTTATTGGCCAACTCCTCTTTCTCATGTAATATATTTTCAATGAAACTGTCAACAGCATTGGGTCCTCTATATACTGTGATAGGTTTTAATGTATTACCATCTGGTCCTATGATGATATAGGCATAACCACATGGTTTATGGTGAGCAATATTGTTTGTATAAGATGTTGTGGTGTTGGGTGTGCCTGTAGATATTTTTTCTTTGATTTTTTCGAAATCTGCATAAATTATGTAGGGTACGGGATGTTGGAAATGATAATTAGAAAATTCTAAATTGTTATCTTCGTGATTTGGCATTTTAATGTTTTGAGGACTATGGTGTCGACAGTGAATAGCATGTTCCTTTAATGAATGTTCTTCAGCAAAACGATGGAGATACCTGTAGCAATAATGTGGTGTACCATTATGCATGGTACGATCACTCATTAGCCTTGAAAAGTTCCTTATGAGGCAGTAGTGGGTGGTCTGTTCATTGGAAATGAGCAATAGATTGCAACAATCTTCATCTTCCCTGTCAGAAATATACAGAGGGAAAACTTCCTCATCATATCCAAAGACATTGATACGAAGATTGTTCAATCTTTCGATGACTGGAATTTTGCCTACAGGAACAGGACATTCAACCCCTCCCAAATTAACATCGGTTTCAAAACTTGAATAATGACCGATGCGTTCAGGATTATCCCTCCAATGAATATTGAATCGAAAAGCCAATATACACCAGAAGAGACATTTGTGGTCATTATTCTGAATGTTTAAAACAGCCTTTTTGAGGGCTATTTTCTTTGAGAGAGGTATGTAGCTACTTGCGGCTAATGGATATTTGCTGAATTTATGCTAAAGAACAAAATTTTCTCCAATACCCAACCAGATCCCCTCTGTGTAAACTCGTCTAAAGAGGAGAGAATTTTCGTTTCACCTTCTTCAATGTGCCTGTCTATTGTATCAGCTGTGAGTTCAATAGCACATTTGGAACGGAAGAAGGGAGAGGCAAATTCTAATTCTCCATCTTCAGACATTCTGCTCATTAAAACTTTCACCACCCCGTACCATTTAATCGATGATAATTCTTCAAGTTCCTCCAACAACTTACTACGAATCTTGGGTCTCATCTCACCGAAGAATGGAATAAAATCAGATTCATTTTCTTCGAGAGGTTCGAACGTGAAGATGGCAAAAGTGTTGAGAGCTCTTTGCTGAACTCGAAGACCAGGGTGGGTAGGTACGGCCGTGGACTTACGTTTTACATGATGTGTTGTGCGAACATGTGCAGTTAATTGTGACCTTGAATTAAATTTTAATTCACAGTGATTAAATTCATGCATTTTATTGCGCTGGTGAGTTAACACGTGTCTTTTTAATGCACTGTTGCGTGTAAACTTTTTCTCACATATATTGCAAGCAAAATTTTTAATATCACTGTGAATCTTCAAGTGTTGATTTAAATTACGTTTCAAGGTAAAACTTTTTCCACACTGATCGCAAACCTAAAAACCGAAATAACTCGTTTTAGAATTTTTATTTCTCTTTTATTATTTTATGATCATTTAACATTTTAATAGTTTTTATTATTATAATTTTCTAGAGTATATAACTAACTATATTTTACAAACAATTGTGTTTTGATAATTACGAAATATAAATTCAAGTTAAATTCTTTTTCAAACTTTAGTAAACTTTGAATCAATGCTAATGTCAGAAAATTTAAATTGTAGAGGGAATTCTATTACTGTACGTATAAACTTTAAAACTTATCAAAAAAGGAAACTTGGTATAAATTTTATATATAACTCTGATTACAAAATAATATCATGAAACATGCAAGTACTCACATGAGCAGATGAGTTTGAAATCGATGATTCAGCCTTTGATTGTTTGATAGTTGACGATACGCCACTAGACGATGTAGTAGGTTCGACATCCCAATCGGGGTTTGAGGCATTCCATTCATCTTGTAATTCTGCGGCGTTGAGAATTTCTCTCAATTCCTCATCAGGAATGCCAAAGTCAATAAACTACGGAAAATAAAAATGTTAGTATAATGATCTAATCAAATTAAAAAGAGTTGTTTTCCGGTCAAATACATTCACTTTAAAACAAAGGTATGCGATATTATACTGAAATCGCGAGATAAATATATCACGTGACTCTAGCTTTGCGATAACTCTAATCAATGTGATTCGTTATGCATGCGTCATCACGTGATTGGTGTGTAACAATTCTTATCATAAAATGCAATAGCTATCTTATCATTTAAGTAAACCAATGAATGTACTATATAATTAAATTCTATTAGAATTTATACTTCTATTTTTTTAAAAGAGGTAAGTTATACAAACTTGTTACTGTAAATAATTATTTTAATTTCAACAATAATAAACTAAATGTAAACCTAAACTGAAATATTTTATTCACCAAAGCTTTCTAACATTTATTTTAAATTATTCCATTATATTGGACTAATCATCAAATAACATAAGATCTTTTTATAAGACAAAACATTTAAAATATATCTATGTTAATACATACTATGTAAAATAAATTAAAAAACACTTTATATAAAATTACTTTGATTGAAACCGTTAAACATTTATATTTAAAGACTATATAAAATAAATTAATAACACGTTAAACTCGTAAACCATTAAAACAATTAAACATTTATATTTACATACTCTATTAAATAATTTAATTTGAAATAGTCTTAAACATGTAGATTGAAATTAAAACAGTTAAAATTTTATATTTACACACTCTATTAAATAAATTAATATGAAATAGCGTTAAACGCATAAACCATTAAATAATTACAGACGATTGAAATATATGCAAATTAAGTTCATAACATTTAAATTGTATTTTTAAAGAAATTAAGTGTAGGACATAATCAATTGAAATATTTACTATATAAAATAAGTTAATATTCAACAGCGTTAAACATGTAAATTGAAATTAAAACAATTAAACATTTATATTTACATACTCTATTAAATAAATTAATATGAAATAGTCTTAAACATGTAGTTTGAAATTAAAACAGTTAAAATTTTATATTTACGTATGATATGAAAGAAATTGAAAACACTATATTAAAATAAGTAGATTGCAAAAATTAGATAATTTATATACACAGTTAAAATATCTTTACACTATACAAATTATATTAAAAGCTTTGATCAGAATAGAGAAACACTAAACATAAATAACAATAAAGGTAATCATTTAAATATTAATTTAGCCTAAGAAAAAATTTACTTACTTGAGAAGATTCCATAGCTGAATTCTGATTCTGAGAAGATTCCATAGCTAAATTCTGATTCTGAGAAGATTCCATAGCTGAATTCTAATTCTAAGATTCTATAGTTGATTAAAGACGTACTGAACTAAAAGCGTACTTTCACTTAAGCTGATGAGAGTGAGTATGAAATGTTGATAAAGTTTCAACCCTTTTTATATCCAGCGAAGAATGTTCTAGAACTGATAACATACCATCATTCTACTCTCCTTCTATCAGGTTTTAACTAATGTCTT
Organism: Latrodectus hesperus; assembly: GCA_037975125.1. Taxonomy (NCBI): domain Eukaryota; kingdom Metazoa; phylum Arthropoda; class Arachnida; order Araneae; family Theridiidae; genus Latrodectus; species Latrodectus hesperus. The sequence goes on from JAJQOW010000545.1 coordinate 94,080, forward strand.
TCGGAAACTGACAGAACATTCTAGAATGTTCTATCAGTTTCTGGAAGTAAGCGGATTTCACATGAGACACGTCATGATACAGAAGACACAATCTTTTAGTAGATAACGCCCTCATGATTAATTATTGATAAGAGTTTAAAACATTCTACCATGTTCGATCAGCTTCTATGTAAATAACTGATATCTTATTTCCAAGAACAGATTTCACTCGTCATACGCATTTCATAGATAATGATAACGTGGCTCTGATAAGAGCAAGGGGTTGAAAGCGTTAATCACATTTGATTCATTTTCACTGTATCTCTCAAAGCCTCAACTATGTCAAATTTAAATGTTATATTAAGGAAGCGATTTTACCCCACTGAAAAATCTGATATTATTTTTAAATCTTTAAAAGAATTAAATTATCATGATTTGAAATTAAAAATATGTAATCGAATTTGCATTCCCAAACGTAAATGTTTAGCTTACGGCGACGAAGGAGTCAATTATTCTTTTTCTGGAATGACTCTATCTGCTGAGCCTTGGACGCCATTAATGTTAGAAATCAAAAAAGATATTGAAGCTGAAATTGGAGTCAGTTTCAATTACTGCTTAATTAATTTGTATCCTGATGGTTCGTCCGCGATTGGTCTGCATAAGGACAACGAGAAAGAGTTGGATTCATCTACACCAATTTCTTGCGGGAGTTTCGGAGCAAAAAGAAACGTGGAGTTTTACCAAAAAGGTAAATTAGAAAGAAGTATTTCAAGTTCGCATGGGGACCTCTATGTGATGTACCCTCCTACGAATCAGATGTGTAGTCACAAAATACCACCACAACCTGAAATTACGAGTCCTAGAATCAGTTTGACATTTAGAAAACTACGAACAATGGAGTCTAATAAGGAAACACATAATGTAAGTATTAATCTTATAGAATATTATTATTATATTTTATTTAATTCTTTATATCAAAGTATTCAAAATGAATTTAATTTTATTTAGGAAGAGACTACTAATAATTGCATGCCACCGTCTAAGCGATTGCGAACTGAAGAGTCTCACAATTTGAGAGAAATTAATGTAAGTATTAATCTTATAGAATATAATTGTGTATTAAATTCATTGTGTTCAAAATGCTGAAAATATTTATTTTTCACACAGCAATCTTGTGATGAATTACCTAGCGGAGATTAGTTAGAAAAATACATAGTGGACTCTTCGTTAATTGAAAAGAAAAAACCCTCTTTCAAAGAAATTCGTCGGTGGAATTTGGGATTCGGTATGTTTATCACTCTAAACTGTTATGAAAATAATTTGAAAATTCAATTTCGTGAATTTATGGAGAATGCGAATATGCTTTTACCCACAAAAAATGGACTATCTATGAGTTTAAGAACTTGGTAGGAATTTTGTGAAAAATTTACTGATTTTTATTTAAAATATGAAGATACCATTTTTGTGGCTAATAATGAACTGTTAGTGATGAATATAGATGAAAAATGCATTTTAAAATTATTAAAAATTAATAAAAATAAATTTAATGTCAAGGAAAGTAAAATTTTTTTACATCAATGTGATATTTACAAATTAACAGATTTCATTTATGAAATAAATGAGTGTATACAAACTACTCAATTTTGTGAAATTCTTCCAACTATGTTAGCAAATGAAAAATCGAAAATTAATTTAAAATGTAAAGGAGTGAATGATTGTCCCAATAAGGACATTATAGAAAGTGTGTTAAAGTGCATATTATTAGAAACTCGTTCTGTAGTGAATGAGAAATTTAAATGCTATGGGTGTAAAATAGATCACCCTTCACAGAGGCAGCATGATTGTTTAAATTATGATGATTATAATAAATATTTAACTTTAGGAGAAAATATTTTATTAATTGTTAATCCATTTAATGTTATAAATGAATTTTGTACAAATTATTGTATTTGTAATTTAAATGATTCTACTTTTCATGATTGGTCATTAACTTATGTGAAAGGCAAAATTGCAGATATGTTGCAAATGACTTTTTAGAAACTATAAATGTAAATATTAATAAATATTATTATTTTATATTCATGTGTTTGTCAATTATTTTATGCCAATTATTTCTAAATAATAAATTTATTTCGTAATAGTTCATTGTAATATTTTTTATTTCATAATAGTAATATTATTTCAAAATTATTTTTGAATAAGAACAATTTAAATTAAAATATATTATTTATTTCCAAGATAACCATGATTTTACATATGGAGATTTTTTCTAGTAGAGACACTCTTTTTAACAATTTCCTGTTTTACAACTTCGTTTCTCGCAGGTGATGATAACAAATGTCTGTTTTTAATATAATGTTTGGGAATATTTAATTCAGATAATCCATTTAAAAATTCATACAATCCAACAACATTATTTAGTTTTCGGTTTGTAAATATTAAATTAAACAAATCTGCTAAATTAGAGTTAGTATAAATATGTCCCTTGTAAATCATTTCACCATTTTGATTCCAGCGTATTTCTGAAGAATCTCCTTGTAATAACCGCAACAAGTTTTGAGCTTGTTTCTTGAAAGAACTTGGAACTGAATTTAATATTGTGTCTGTGTAATAAATACTTTCTTCCTTAGACTTTTGAGGACTTTTTATTTCTTCTTCAATTTTTTCTTTGTAAGGTAAGTTATAATTTTCTATATTCATTTTCTTCTGTAATAATTCGTTATATTTTTTAATTTTTTCATAATCAGTTAACGAACTTTTTAATATAGTTTCCATTTCTTTATCAAATTGAGACATGTGTTGATTACTTGGTACGTGTCTAGATAACGTTTCTTCTGGAATTAAGGCGAATTTTTTAAACTCCATTGATTATTGATGTTAAAACACTCAGTGCTGCTGGTATCAATATGTTTAGAAATCCACCCTTTTGAATGACTAACTTTTTCTTTGTAAATAAAGAAGACTTCTTATCGCTCACTTTTCGAAGAGTAGTTTTATATCTTCTTAGTCGCTCTTTTCTTGATCTGATAAGGGAATGTTTCCTTGTAAAACATTCAAAGTGCATTCGCATATGGCCTTAATACAAGAAATAGGTAATTTCTTCAACAAATTCCTGCGTAGTTTTTTCGGACAAATATTTAAGAGTTTTAATTGTTTTAGTTGTTCTCGACTTAACGTCATAATGCAGACTAAAGTATTTTAATGCATCATCTATGTTTTATTTGGTAAATATATTGGATCTGATTGGGTAAAATCTGAGTACGTAGTCGCATTTCTTCAGGAGTATCACTACGTAGGTCAATAAATAAATAAGAAAAGGGTTTTTTAGTCGCGTCTTCATACACTTCATGAAAAAATTTAACATGCCTAGGAAATATTTGTCGTCCTAGATGTGTGATTTGACTAACATCGCGTCGATTTTTGCATAATAATAAATAATGTGCATTGAGAGTTACTTCACGCATTTCTTTTCTTTTGTGAAAAAAGTTTTGGGTGATAAAAATTATACTCAAATTCAAGTGATGACTGCCACGAGTAAAAAGATGTGTTAATCTCTTATCACTCCCGCATTCACTCATCAAATCGTCAATTATAAATAATGTGTTTTCTCCTAAATATTCATGATGATTATTTGGTAAACCTTCTACAAATATTGTATCTGGTATATTATCATATAGCGGTTGATGTATCCCGTAAAACCAGACTATTTTATCAGGCACAATAGAAAACATTTCTTGTTTATATTTTAATAAATCACGAATAAAATAACTCTTTCCACATCCTGTGGGTCCACTAAGAACCATCGTAAAAGGGTGTTGTAACTTTGGAAACTCCATGAGAAATGAAGACAGACACAAATTGTATATAGTTTAAATATATGTTTATTGATAAAAAGGTGCTTTTACATGAAATCGCTTAGATACAAAATTATAAACTCGTTTGTCATTACAAATATGTTTGTTTACAAAATAAGATAACATTTTCATGAGGGATTTCCCTCTAGCCTTAAAATAAAGATACATTATAGTATACTGTCCACAAACAGCTGTTACATTACTTTGTAGAATCATAGAATTGAAATTAACATGCTGATATCTCGATACAAAACTTGAAATATTTCCATTATAAAAATCTGGAGAATTTCCATAAGAGTCAAAAAATTCAATTTCTTCTGAACAAGGGGAGTAGAATGCCACCCAGTGACTTCCAGGTTTGTTAGATGCATCAACATTAACCACTAAGCAAACAGGATACTTTGTAATTTTTTTAGGTATTAAATTACTTGGAAAAACACCAATAAATATTTTTTTCGTAAATTTATCACGTGATAACGCATTCATAAGTTGTTTAGTGTTCATGTTATTCAATTAGGAAAATCACATAATACTTGACGTGTTTTTGTTATTTCAATGACATTTTCAAATTCAGCATAAATCAGTACGGAGATAGTTTCTGTTAAAGCTTCGGAAAACTTTATTTCTAAGCGTAAGTTCCCTTGATGTTGTAAGTTTAAATGAGAACCGTCGCATAAATCAGGTGTTAAATCTAATGCAAAGAGGATGTGGCCTTCTGCAAAATCTTCTCTTGTCAAGTAAATTCCTTTATCGTGATTGAAATATGAAAATAATCGGTGATAAGCTCTTATATAGCTCATTAAAATTCAATTCCAAAGGTTTACTTGGCACAGGCTGCCCATCTTCATAAATACTTAAAAAATTTAAATTATAATGATGAAAAAAGAAGGGATTTAGTGCATAATCCCCGTTGACAGCTCCATTATTGATACAAGTAATAATTATACGTTTCGGTAGCATTCCAAGAAATACATTATCTTGCATGAATGACCAACTTCCCTTAGAAATAGAATATGTTTTACACAACACTCTATTAATAGGATATTTTGCAGTTGATTTTTCTAAGGCTTTGGTGTGTCCCAACAGTACTCCAGGACTCACTCTTACTTTACGTACAAAAAATGATGCATGTTCCAACACTATTTTATACTCGCTGTCTGTTTTAGAAGATACTAAGCAAAAATTAGATTTGGAACGAAATATGGTAGATTTAATTTTTAAATCTACCATATTCAACAAAAGTCTACTTTGTTCAAAAATGTCACAGTGTAACCGTCCTATTAAATCTATTGTTTTACTTTTAGAACACATTTCATATCTTTTCTTCAATCCGTCATTTCCTCCAGATTCCAACAGAGGATCAACAACTTTCAAATTTGTGTCCTTGTAGAATCCTTCACATGAGAGTAAACTTTTCTTTGCATCTTCTCCATAATTTAGAAGTGTTTTTATATAAGCTCTGAACGGGTAAGTATTACTAGACGATGATATCATTCTTTCATTTAAACTGATATCAATTTGTGAAAAGAGAGATTGGAGAAATAAATTGATGGGTCCCAAAGGTTCATTTTCCGGTAAGGGTGATCCATCATTCTTCACTATTTTCACTTTTACGTACAGGTGGGAAGAAGCTAAATCTATATAATCTTGTCCATTTCCAGAAATATTAAATTCTAAAGGTGCGCCATCGCGAATATTCGACAGTGGATGATATTCGATGAAATGTCAATTTTCAATAGCCGTTTGGGTAGGTGGGATGACAAATAAATCCAGTTCAGATTTAGCACATGCAACTGAGTCTTTGTGTATGAGGGTAGACATCTTAAGAGAATATATCGTGTGTTTTAACTTTCTTTGCTTTCCGTGAACTGATGCGTTTTTTACTTTGCTTTCTCTTTTTATTATTTTTTCCAGAACCAATCATTGTCTTCATTTTATGAGCAGCTTTATCAGTTAATTCGAGGCCGGCTTCTTTTAACCTACGTTTCGTTGCCACTTTTAAATCATCACCTTTCGATAAGTCATTTAAAACGTTTACACCACTATGAAATAATTGTTTCCCTACAGCTTTTGCACCTGATTTTAACATGGGTACGGCGGCGTGAAAAAAAGAACGAAATAAACTTCCTAAACCATATCCTCTCTGAAATGCAGCACCATGATAATAGTTTAATCCATTTCCCGTTTGATTTACGTAATAATCCTCAAAAGATTTTTGACAACATTGATATGGAATATACATTATGATAAGTATCTCTGACGGAAGTGAAGTTTCACGTATAATCGTCCGCGTTCAAATGGGGTTAATTCACCAGTGTGCGTTCTTATAAATATTTCCAGTGTATCAATAATTTTTCGGTTTACCGGTAAATAATGAGGTCTATCATACTGTACATTTATCGTGTCACCATTTCCTGTGACATTTAAGATACGTAATAGAGGTGCTAATACATCACCAACGATCTGAGGTTCCACAATATCCGAGTAAACTAATAATACTCTATAGTTTGCACACGGATCCGCCACATATTTACTCTCAAACTTTTTTTCAGAATCAACAGAGGCGATTTCTCCTGGTTCAAAGCCTATCAATTGAGCCAAACCGTCATATAATATAACGCGCGCCTTATTCCTTAATTTAATAATAACTCTTTTGGTTACCTCATTAAATTTAAAAGAATTTTTTTTAAATGTTCTTCGGTGATTATTGCTTTTAAAATATCTGGTACAGTCTCGTAAAACCCAGGTGGTATTCTTCTTCCAAATATAATACCGTCACCTAAATCAAAACCCATTAAATTGTTTTGATTATTTACATTATACCAAGTGTGCGGGTACATAAATTGAACTAAGGTGACTTCCCAATGATCTGTTAACTCAATACCTTGTGGCAAACGCGTAATAAAATGAGAGATTTTATTCTCGGGAAAAAAATTCATTGAGCTGTCACTCGGAAGTGTTAGATAGAAACTCATCTTGATAAATGAGTTAATATGCATCATTCATCGATATTTATAGGGACAAAAAATGATCTATTCTTATCCACTGGTTAAACTTTCGGGGATATCCTTTATATTTTACTAAATATTCCTCTCTCCCATTCTTCTTACGCTTTTTCAAAATACGTTCTATTGTATATACCGTTTTTGGATCCACTTTTTGAAGTTCCTGTTCGTAAAATGTACCCTTAACAGGCTCATCCATCAAATCTTTCACCCTATAAACAGGGGGTTTCGCTTAACGTGTTCTGTAATCACAAATATTTCTTCTGACCAATTCGTATCATAACCTTTTTCAAACGTCAATTTGTTTTTTGAAATTCTTACAGTGTCACCAACTTTAAATTTAGGGGATTTTGATTTTATATTTTCCATATCTCCGTATAATGTGAACCAAACATCACTCTCGTTATTAGAGTTCTCTTCAATAGGCGATCTTTTTATATTTGAATGAAACGTTCTGTTGTAGCTAAACATCAATTTATCGAGTATATTTATATAATTATATGTGTTATATTTTGTAAAATATTTCCACATCTTCGTTTTTAAGGTCCTGTTGAATCTTTCG